>OMNN01033316.1:2668-14848 GCA_900302755.1 Chromis chromis | reverse complement strand
TGCTGTTATCAGTGGTGTCCAGTGTAGACTCTTTTCTGCTCTCATAACTTTGCTGATGATGGTGATTAATCATTATGCACTTACAAGAGGATGTAAACATAGTCCATAGGTTTGTTAAATCTAGTATTTTAGAAGTTTGTCTCTGAAGTCCACCACTTTGTTTATTTTAACGTCAACTAATAGTTCTATTGTGGGGTTTTGATGACGTCATGCTCAGCCTATAATGTATTATTCCTAAAATTGTAATTGTACAAAATTAGAAGTACTTCTAAAGCCAGAAAAAATAGAAATGTTTTTATTTGTCTCTGTAAAAAAGTAGCAAAAAGTGAAGCCAAAGAATTGCCTTAGTGCATTTCCCCTCAAAGACACTTTATTATCATTTCTAAACTCATAAAGGGAGAGCAGCTCTTTCTAAAAACTCTTTAGCAATAAGTTTTATAAAGAGCAAGCAGCAACTCTATCCGAGGGCTGATAAAACTGCATCTGGCAACAGTTATTTTAAAGAGCCTTTTAAAGATATGAGAACATAAATAGGAAGCAAATACAATGGCCCCTGATAACAATGTTGTATTGAATTTTTTGGATAGTAGTGGAGAAGACTGGGCAGTCAGCCGGCAGAGCATAGGGTATGATGATAAATGAGGGCTTACAATGATAAACGTATGGTGTGCAGAGCTGTGCAAAGGAGGCAAGTGAGTATTTAGGATTGCAGAAATTTACTTAATCAAATAGGCAATGGCTGTTTATTGTAAACATAAAAAAGTATTTAGTTGAAATTTGAACAATAATGCCATGTTTTAGGGCCCAAAGTGAAGCCAGTTCAGTTCATATTCCTACACTTGTGACAGTCAACGCAGAGAAATGAACAGTTTTGCAAATGTGACCCCACACCAGGTTAATAGCTGAATAATTCATGCGTTCGTGCTAAAGCTGTATTGACATTACTATCATGTTTTCACAGTGCTGTCCCTTCAGTTTGTTTCACTGACAGCAGTAATCACATTTGCATGCACACAGTAATCCTTCGATTGTATTTAACCTTATTATGGCAATAATTCAATCAGGATGTTTACACTAGCTGGGGGAAAAAAATAAGTTCACTCACTTAACATTTCATGCTTTCTTCTTATTAATTCGATATGATGACTGCCCTCGCTGCCTCAGCTGCCATAAATTCAAGTCATATTACTCGGTTTGCCCTTTTGCTGTAAACTGATGGAAATTTGCTGTATGGTGTGGGAAGTGTGAATTGAAAGGTACTGAATGGCCCTTTCTTGAGTGCTAAATGGTTTCATAACAGGATGGTTTGAAAAGTGTTTAATGAACCTCAAAACGTTGTACATGAGTCATTCTCAAAGCAAAAAAACTAACCATATTAATCATGACAGACTTCTCTCCCTGTATTTTTAACTTTGATGCACTGTGGGACACCTGAAATCATCATGTGATAAAAGCTGCAACTGATGAGAACATTTCTGAGAGGATTCGCTGTGAGGAGGACAGAAGTGTCCCTCGTGGTCACAGTGGCCCTTAAGTTAAAGCTCCAGAGGCAAGGGCAGCTTTAAAATCCATCACTGATGCAGCTTAGCACCTTTCTTCCTTGATGTCCTTATTTTCAGCTCCCCTACCAGTCATGCACCAGGTGCCGAATATCATGGGGGAATTGTACAAAATGCAAGTTGTATGTTTTCAACAGACAAATGAAGCCAACAATGTTACATATTCCATCCATCCATCCGTCTTCTTCCGTTTATCTGGGGTGGGGTCACGGAGGTAGCAGATGAAACAGATCATTCCAGACGTCCCTTTCCCCGGTCACGGCCAGGCTTTCCAATTCTTCCTGGGGGATCCCAAGGCGTCAAGCAAAACTTTAGTAAAACCTCTAAACTAGCTGTTGTTGAACTAAAATGAGGACAGATGCAGCAACTGCATAGCTTATTTATTTCCTCAAATGTTTTCAGAAATACATTTCACTGGACTGTTTTCGTAGTAAAAGAGAAAGTTAGCAACCTAGCCACCATGTTGGTCCGACGCCTCTACAGGACTCAAGATAAAGTGCCTGTCTTGTGACCACCTAGTGGCCCGTTAGTGACACACCTATCAAGCAGGTGATGTTGGGAGGCGCCGTGTTGCCTCGTGTGTAAAAACGCCCTGTGGACACACACCATAAGGGTGAGCCCAGCCATCCTACAGAGGAAACTTATTTCAGTCACTTGTACCCACAATCTCATTTCTTTGGTCACTAACCAAAGCTCATGACAATAGGTGAGAGTTGAAACGTAAATGGACTGGTAAATTGAGAGCTTTGTCTTCTAGCTCACTTCACCATGACAGTTTGGTACAACGCCTGCATTACTGCTAACTCCGCACCAAGCCGCCTGTCCATCTCAAGGTCCACTTCCCCATCACTCGTGAGCAAGATCCTGAGATACTTAAACTTCTTCACTTGGGGCAGCACCTCCCCTCCAACCCAGAGGGAGTAATCCACCAGTTTCTGGCAGAGAACTATGGTCTTGGAGGTGCTGACTCTCATCCCAGCTTCTTTCCACTCAGTTGCAAACATCTCCAGTGTGTGCTGTATGTCATGGTCTGATGGAGCCAATAGTACCACATCATATGCACAAAGCAGAGACGATCCCGAGGTCCCCAAACCAAACACCCTCCTCACTCCAGTTGCGCCTTGAGATCCCGTCCATGAACACCACAAACAGGATTGGAGACAAAGAGCAGCCCTGGTGGAGACCAACCCCCACAGGAAACATGTTTGACTTTGCGAACACAGCTCTTACTTTGGTTGTATAAGGTTACTCTCAAGCTTGTCTCCATTCTGCTCCGTGTAAACTTGGCAGTAGGCAGTTCGGAATAGTAATTGCCATCCTTCGAATATTCGGGTCCAATTAAAGACGACTATTCAAATATTCGGCTCGAACCGTAGCGGTGCGCCAGCGGGGAGGGGGAGCGTGATACTAGAGGCTCTGATACATTGTGTAATTTTGACAGTTTTCTGAAAGAAAATTTACTTCTCAAACTCATTAGCAGGTCTTGGGGTTCAGAGGGTTTAGTGGGTTTCTTCTCCATTAAGATCACCTGGCAAACAAATTCACACCGTCAGAGATAGATGCCAGTTATCTAATCTTATTTGAGTGAAATCCTACTGAAATGTCACTTTCAATACACTGTGTTCCAAAGTGACATATTGCAACAGGAACAACATGGCAACACCCATACAAAACTTATGAATAATATAATATAAACTGTTTTTTGTTTTGTTTTTCACTCTGCTCACAGTTTGTTCCGTTCAGAGACTACATCGACAGATCTGGCAACCAGGTCCTCAGCATGGCCCGGCTGGCTAAAGACGTCCTCGCCGAGATCCCCGACCAGCTGCTGTCTTTTATGAAGAGTCGAGGAGTTGAACCACGACCGGCCCTCTCCACCTCCCCAATACCAGGACTGCACCGGCACATCTAACTCCCAGCTCTGCCTCTCCACCCTGACTCTCTCCACTGTCTCCCTCTCTCTCTCTCCCCTCTCTGCTTATCTTCTCTTGCCTCCCTTAGAATGTTTTTTTCACGTTAACGGAGTGGAAGGATCGACCCGCGACTCGCCCTTCTTCCTCTCTTATCACTGTTGAGGCTAAACAGGCACAACACATCGACACAGCGGGCGCTCATCCCTGACTCACCCTGCTGTTGTAACTCATCTTTCCCTCCCTCACTTATTACTCCCTGTTATTACTTTTCATGAAAGGACAGTGAGACTGAACCATGACCGCCCCTCTCCTCCCCACTGACATCTGATCATTCAAAGCTTTGACTTTTTGAAGTTTTGCTAATTCCCCTCGCTAGACACGTTCTGCACAAAAGGTTTTTCATTTGTTGTCAAGCCAGTGTTGACACCAGTCACATTTGGCAGGAGTCCTAGGAAGTGTGAGACACTGAATTTAATTGAAGCTAAATGAATTCAAAGCCCTTGATGAGGAATGTACGCCAGCTTGTATCAGGTGCTGTTGGGGGTATTTCAGGCCAAGGTTGGGACTGTGATTCATTGGACTAACCGGTCACCTCCAGGACAGGTGTTTGTGATTTATACTTAACTATCCTCATTTTGGTCTGGCTGTGCCAAATCTTTCTAATTTAGAGGTGCCAAGCGATGAGTTTAATTGGTGCAGATGAATTAGAGAAGCAAACTCTTTGGGCTTCTTTTCATGAAGGAGGAAGGAGAGAGTTGACTGATCTAGTGTGGGGGATCCGGTCATGTGTTATAGACCTGCACACACACACAAACATGTACACACACACACACACACCTCTGTCTGCTGTGCCACACCCACCCTCTCTTTGCTCAGCGTGGGCCGAGGTTGGGTGCAGATTCCCCCCCTGCTGTTAGAGAAATGCCAGTCTCTCCGGCTGCCCTGCAGAGAGGAGGAGGGAGGAAGGAAGGAACAGAGACCGAAGGTGGGAGTAAAGGGAATAGAGGGGAGTGATGGAGGGAGGTAAATAAAACAGCGAGGGGACAAGAGATGCACAAGGATGCAGGGAATAAGAAAGCATCCAGAGATCTGTTTTGTTTGATGCCGGAAGGGAAAGAAAAATAGGAGGCAGATGGGAGTTGGAGATATAGCAACAAAGAGGAACATTATAGATCTTTAGTTTAAGAGGAGTTTGTATGCATTATTCTGGAGGAAAGAAATCTCAGTGAGGGATAAACGCACATATATAAAGCAATATACCTGACTCCTAGTGTAATGTTTACCCTATGCATGTCCCTTCCTCTCCCCTGCCATGACTTGACATTTTCATCCCAGGCAGACTGGAGCTGTGTGCAAAGTGGGCAAAGTCTGCCACCTAGCGCTCACCCTTTGTATAGCAGGGTATCTTTATTATGCATGACTACTGTACATTCCTATACTAACTCAAAACAGTACACACGCATGACCAGATACAGCCGACCTTATTATCAGAATACAACACGGTGATTTCAGGCATCCCAAGACATAAAACAGAGAACCACGCGGATCGTAAAGAACCACAAACATCTATGTGAAATGTGTCACGTTCTGAAGTTAATGTCAAGTGTGATGGTGGTGGTTTAGAGGGGTGTTTTACGTGCCGTGTAAGTAATATTGATTTTTTTTTTTTTATAAACCTGTAAAATCATTAGTTTCATGTTTTGTTTTTTTGCATGTTGGGGAATAAATGTGTTCAAGTTGGTGTCATCATTGTAACTGATATTCCAAAAATAAAAGAGAGAGATAGAAATATATCTCAAAGTAATATGCATTTTTTTTTCTGTCACTGTGTATTTGAGCTCCAAAACATTATGCTTCTTTGCAACTAAACTGCATTCTCAATTTTGAGGCAAGCAGTTTAATGCAGAGAGGGTGCAGTTTAGTTGTCTAAGAATGTAATTTTGGGGAGACAGGGTTGTATATTTTCATTTGCAGATTTCAGATTGAACTCATACGCTCTGTGTCTTGCAGAAACCTGTGAAATGACATGTATTTTTGATATTTTGCGAGGGTCATAAAAAAACAGAAATGTAAGGTTTTGTCCGTCTCTTATCGCTGTCTTATGGTTGTATGAGCATTTAAAAAAAAATAAAGATGGATAAGGTGTCACTGTACATACATGACAGCATATTTTGAGGTATGTTTATCACTCATCAGCTTACAGTAGAAAAGCCTTTTACATTGTGTGTTTCTAATAACATCTATATTGTATGTTGATGTTCTTAAGAATGTCCAACTAAGAAGAATGTAGAAGTTTGACCTAGAAACCCTCAACTGTTTTGACAAATATCTTTGTCGTGTTTTGATATGAGGTTTGACTATGTTTGTGTTTACTCATATCTCCTGAAGTTGATGAACTGCAGTACAATATTACCAAACATAAAGCAAACGCTATCTGAATATCGGATGTAGTAGTGATTCATTCTACGCCACTACACAGAATTCAGAGTTCGAATGGCTGATTCAGTAAACAGATTAAAGAACTTCAATACACAACAGTGACCTGTTTGCCTCACAACTGATTTATAGCACTCATCACTATCCCCTTTATCTGTTTTCGTCTCGTGGAAAATAAATGTGGTGCCTGGCAGAGAGCTGAGATACAAAAAGAGCTGTTAACACCAAGATTTGAACTATACAGATTTTTTTTTAAACTCCATATAAACTTTTTTTTTATGACAAAGTCGTGACTTTATCTGTTTGTGCCAGACAGACCAACTATTGTATGCTGCCATAGAGAAAAAAGAAAGCTCAGTTTCTCAATGTAACAAGACATCTGTTCTTCTTAGTAATATAAAACAAAGTATTCCATTTTTATATGACTTCAAATAACTTTGTACAGATGAAATTGTTTTCTCTGGGGCCAGTGGTGCTACAGTTAACACTTAGATAACCAGTGTGTAGGCTTTACAGGGATCTCTGTGCAGAAATTGAATATCCATAATTCTGTTTTCATTAGTGTATAATCAGAGCAAGCCGTTTCCATGTTGGGCCGCCATGTTTCTACAGTAGCCCAGACTGGACAAACCAAACACTGGATCTAGAGAGCCTTGCATGTTTTAACATTAGGTTCTAGCCACTATAGGTTTTACTAAATGCCTGCAAAAGGAACATGGGTTTAGATGTTTTTGGTCAGTTGCAAACTGCAACCTCACCACTAGATGTTGCTAAATCCTACACACTGGACCTTTAATTCTAAGTTAAAGACTTTCCACCTGAAAAAAAAAAACATCCCCAACTCAGTCAGTAGCAGCTCTACAACTACTAGGCAAACATGAACAAACTCAATGAATCAGAAGGAAATGCTTCGGAGAATCTTAAAATGGCCGACAATAAGCCTACTTTACCCCATTACCAGGAAAGAGTGAGATCTGAAAAACTCCAACAAATATTGTCATTTTTTTTCTTCCACTTATCAAAACTGTAAATTGGACAGTAAGTACAAACCCACACAACCCAACAAAAATGTCTTCAAATGTCTTTATTTGTGTTGTAAAGGACAACTTTACAGCATTTATCCTTCAGTGTTGATAGGCTGTTACTTGTGATGTGTAACCAATCAGATGAAGCTCCTGGCGGCACATTGCTAGAGAAAACAGAGTGGTGACTACAGATATAGAGAGGCAGCATCAAAGGAGACATTGTAAGGAGGGCAAAACTGTACTTTGTAAAAAACAGAAAATATTTGTGATTGTCACTGATCAGGCTAAGTGTTTTTCAAGAATGGACATCCACCCTCTACTGTAGAGGTGATGCTGCACTGAGGTCTCTCATCAGTACCGGTGCATAGCTTCACCTTCTGATCCAAAACTGTACCTAATCAGGATATGTGCCTACAGTTATAGACATGTATTAATCTGAATAACTTCACATATTCAGTATTAAGCATCACGTATCCATGGAAAGATTAGAGAACTGGCCGATCTGTGCCTCTGAAGTAACTGTTAACATTTGTTGTTGAAAAGTCAATCAAATGAGCACAAAGATTCTCAAACCAACTACAAAGAGATGTAAATAGACTATAAATGACCGATAATAGAAACTAAATAATAGAAAATAACTATAAAAAGACACACAATGACTATAAAGACAATGACGCTGCAGTGAGATGCCAGACGATGAATGCAGAAGAGATATGAAATGACCACAAAGAGACTGAAAGTGACCACAAGGAGGGAAAAAGAGCACTGTGGGACACAAAACATAGAACAGCTGCAATAAGATGCAAAAATTAAAAAAAAAAAATAAAAAACAATAGCAGCCTGACAGTATAAGTGCGACATGACTGTCTGTCTGTGTATGCATCAGTCCAATCTTCGTGTTTGAACCTCATAGGCATTCATTTGCTGATGTAACAGCCTCCAGCCTAACATCAGAAAAGTCCTGACTGAAAGAGAAGCTTAAAGAGTAACATATGATTTTTTTTTTACATATTATGCACAATAATGGAAGATGTGAGGAGTCTGTGGCGATTAAAACAAAAGGTATCAACCACAGTTTAGAACTGAAGCTAATGCTCGATAGACTTCCATTCAGTGCCAACTTTCCTGATGAAATTCTGAAGCAATACACTTTGAAATTCTGATGTCTTTAGCTGAATTCACTCCTTATGATCGGTGTGCTGATGGCTGTTTTTAAAATAACGCCATATTAAGCAGATACGTGACTGGTTTGATTGACATCCGTGAAATGATTGACAAGCTGTTTGTCGGTTCACTGGTCAACATGAGTCTTATACAAGCTGTTTTGATTCAGCTGTTATATAATGACTGTTATTGTGTTGTCATTCTTGGAGTTCATACATAATACATACAGAATGCATTTTCCAGTCACAGTTTTGCTGTTTGTTCCCTTGTTTCATTCAGTTTGAGGTTTACTGTCATTACGACATCATTTATTTGTACTAACAGACCCTCAAAGGATCCTGATACCTGATAAATGATTCTTTTTGAATTTAATGCACTGTCATTGCAAAACTAATATAAATTAGTTTCCGAGTGCATCCCAGACTGTTCCTTCAAAGAAGATGCATAGTAAAACTCCAGAAACTCAACCCCGCAATCACTCTCAAACGGATTGCTCCCAATGCAGGAGTCATGTTGAATAATGAGTCAGTCTGACTTCTCCTGAGGGTTTAATTCATCAGTGAAACTGGTGGAATTAAACCCTACAGAGAACCAGACATGATTCAAAAGTCATTAAACATCTTAAAACTGTAATAATTTAAATCAAAATAATTAATATGTTTAATAAAACTGACTATATTATTGTTGCAAATCTTTTCAGTGCAGACAGCTGGAAATCACTTTTAGTAAGATGAGAATATGGTGATAATGCAGCTGATCTGGGTCTGTTTCTCAGTTACTGCTTAGTTTTGAGACAAACTATTTGCCCACCTTACTGCTGCTGCAGCGGGTTTAGTCCACTGAGCCCTCCAAACTAACAAGTAGTTTACCTATGTAGCTAATAATATTTCAAAATAAAACAAAAATAAAACACTGTTTTAGTTCCAGGCTTTGTAAGGGCCATTTCCATGTTGGGGCCCTGTTTACTGAGTTCCACTATTCCCCTCAGTACGCCGCCCCTGGACACGCTGTGACGGCCTATTAAACATAATGACCTAAAGAGGCAGAGGAGTAGCTCAGTCTGGATGTAAACATGTTTCCAAAGGAGGTGTTTTGAAGCAGGCAGGAGTCGAGGAGAGACAGGAGGGGGGGTTCATTCAGAGACTGAAGGCAGTTCAGGAAGTGAACTTTAAACAAAGTCCAACTTGACGGCAGAAAAACTGATAGCCTTTCATGTAGGTGTGCTCACCCAAAGAGGATTTCTTTTTCAATAAGCCACTAGCACCTCACTCTGCTGCAGCTCTGGACAACAACAAGCAGATCCTGATGTCATTACAGCGTTTTCTTTTTTTTCTTCCTTTCTAAACATAATTTTTATGAGTATGTGGAAAGAAACAAGGAACGACATCTGGCAAAAACGTGTGTTTTTTAAAGGGACTTGAACAAACCCGGTTTTGTGGGACTTTGGGTAATAGGTCAGAGAGGCTTAGCTCAGGGAAACTTTGGGCAAATATAAATGAAGCTTTCAAGCTTAAAAAAAAGAGCAAGAAAGAGGAGGCACACTTGTTGTTTTCAGCAAGCTCCTTCAGGGCTACTAGTCTTGGATAGACTACTGTGAGACTGTGCGTAACACTTGACAAGGAAATGACTTAAAGTAGCAGTTGCAGACAAAGACAATGAGGCTTTCTGAGCTCGTTCCAGAACAGTTTCCTCAAACATTAACTGGAACCAAGCTGCAGTGTGGCTGACGAAGCCTATATGATCAGTTACAGGAGTATAGGATGACTGTGATCGGGTTAAAGTGGCAGATTCTTACTGCAAATTAATGCTGAGTAAATACAGGAGGAGACGTAATCGTGCAGAATTTTAAAAGACTCAATAAAAGTACCAGTAGTATTACCAATAACAACAATGTAGCCTTTCTGTTTTTCCACTTACCTCACCACAGAGCTGCTGTATAAAACAGCTTTTTGTTGTTGTTATGTTGTCACAGCTGAGAGGTGCTGCGGATGGAGGCATAAACCAAAGAGAAAAACACGGCCAAAGTCGGGACAATCATACGCTGTGGAAACTCGTGTAATGTCTCCCTTGAGGGGGACTCAACCACCTCTCGAGCAAGACTTTGAAATTCATCAGATATGCTTATTAGGTTTATTAAGCGCAGAATCATTAATACCACTCTTATATCTGTACCCACAATGTGATGCTACAGCCAGCAGCCATTTATCATTCATAGTTTAGCTTAGCTTGACTCATACTAGCACTTTGAAATGTTACTAATTAATGCATTATATTTGTGTTTGTTTAAGCCACACAAAACTGAGAAAAGACTCATGGAAGTCATTCTGTCCAGCCATAAATTACCCAGCCTCTGACCCCCCGCCAAACTTCCATTTGCCACTTTTAGTCCATTTGGTATGGTTCAAACTAATTAAACATGACGATATATTTTAATATTTTGCCATAAAGACATTGGCAGAACTAGTTTTCCAAAACAAGAAACTCTTATTTTAGTTGGATCTTCTCATGTTAGATTTGCTTACTGTAATGTTAGCTGGTATTTTGGATCAAATCATCCACTATATGCCTGGTATGTTCTGCCACCACAATTTTCTTAACAGCGTACTTGGATGACATGACGTTTTACATGTTGTACTTTCCCTCATTTCACTTAATTCCCTTAAATCCAATCAATCTTGGTCACTGATCACACCGACTCAACGTGAGCAGAAGTCCAGTCCAAAAGGGCTCGACAATACTTCTTTACCTCATCATATAATCTCTCAGTCTCTTCCCGTCACTGGAACATGTGAACAGGCAGAGACATAATTTAAAGCCATTAAGTCACGGCTTGGCCAGTACATACTGAAGCTAACCATTTTTTAGATCAGAACAGACAGAGGAGGAAGGGGATACATAATACCCCTGTTTTGGAGTTTGAATAAAGGCAACGCTTTGTTCTCTGTGTCTGTAAATGGTTTGGATTAGGACTACAGATGCAGGACTTGGAGGCATAATATTCTCTGTGGAGCATGGCAATAGCCATGACAGCAATGAGAAACACTGCAGCCTCTGTCCTGGAAAAACAGCCGTATCTGGGACCTGAGGAGACTTGAAAAACAATGATGGAGAAGTATAATCCGTGAGAGTTTTCTTATATCCAGCTTTACTTTTGACACTATTTATGGTCAGCATTAGCCCTTATGAGCATTAGGTTCACTTCAGGTAATATACATGATATATTTGATATAGTACAAATATGGCACAATGGATAAACTGTTCAGCATTTAGACTCCACCACATCATCATTTCACAGATCGCAGCTTTTCTATTTAAAAGGATAAAATAAAACAACAAGACACAGTGAATCCTCAGTTCACTTACAGAGACTGTTAAGTACTATTAGCTTGTATTCTCCATTAGGACCAAGTAACATCAGGTGTCGCAAAACAACAACACAAAAACATGACATGTTGTAAATAAAGCTGTAAATATAGCATTGCTATACTACATTTTAAGTTACATATTTTAGGAAACAGCTTATTTACACATGCAGCAGAGCAATATTGGTACTCAGAAGGAGTTGTGTTTCTCATACATTTCCAATACTACATTCTCTGTTTTGGCTTCATTTTTGGTTCCTACCAACCCCTGAGGGAAATATCAGGCTGTGTAGCAGCTAAAGTATAAACTTCAATATTTGCTAGGTAGTTGCTAACTATATCTCGCTGCCATTTGGTTTAAGGTGGGTAACATATAGTGGCTTTAGAGCTATAAAACTGGTGAAATAAACTTGTTTAGTTTTGAGAGTTAGATGAGAAAATTTGCACCACTTAATATTTATCTGCGAAACACCTGGTAGCCAGTTAGCTTAGCTAGCTTGAGTCATTCCAAGCTAACAAAATCCACCTACCAGCAACTGAAACATTCACATTAACACATGAAATGCCATTTTTAAAGCCATAGAAGAAAATAAAAACAGCTATTTATTACCTCCGCCAAGCGCGAAGCGCGAAGCGGAGGTAATAAATAGGTAATAATTAATTGGACCCGAACATCCGAATATCCATCGCAGCGGCTCAATTTTTACATTTTATCGCCTCG
>OMNN01033295.1:0-12296 GCA_900302755.1 Chromis chromis | reverse complement strand
GGCAGCAGGCCTTGGAAGGCTTGTTTTTAGATTTAAAAAAAAAGAAGCTCCATACACTGAACATATTGTAAACCAGTATTTTTTAGAAAGATTTGCTTATGGTTGAAGATGTTATACTTCTTTTCTCTGAGTGTCTCTTATACATAATGTTGATTGAAAATAAAAACATAACTTAAATGCCTAAAGGGCTGCTTTGACATCACTTCTCCCTTCTGCCACAGTCATGAAATTTTAGTGGATGATTAGTCGTCATACAAATAATTGCGATTTAATTGTCTTTTTCAAACACTATTTCTACTGTGAAGCATGGTGGTGGCAGCATCATGATGTGAAGCACGGTGGTGGCAGCATCATGATGCGAAGCATGGTGGTGGCAGCATCATGATGTGGGCATGTTTCTTGGCAGCAGGCCTTGGAAGGCTTGTTTTTAGATTTAAAAAAAAAGAAGCTCCATACACTGAACATATTGTAAACCAGTATTTTTAGAAAGATTTGCTTATGGTTGAAGATGTTATACTTCTTTTCTATGAGTGTCTCTTATACATAATGTTGAATAAAAATAAAACCATAACTTAAATGCCTTAAGGGCTGCTTTGACATCACTCCTCCCTTCTGCCACAATCATGAAATTTTAGTGGACGATCAGTCGTCATACAAATAATTGCAATTTAATTGTCTTTTTCACACACTGTTTCCACTGTAAAGCATGGTGGTGGCAGCATCATTATGTGAAGCACGGTGGTGGCAGCATCATGATGTGAAGCACGGTGGTGGCAGCATCATGATGTGAAGCACGGTGGTGGCAGCATCATGATGTGAAGCATGGTAGTGGCAGCATCATGATGTTGTGGTACCTCTCAACAGTAGGCCCTGGAAAGTTTGTTCTTAGATAAAAGCAGCTCCATGCACTGAACTTAGTGTAAACTAGTATTTTTACAATGACTTTCTTGTGTTTCAAGAAGTCATACTTCTTTTCACTGAGCATCTCTTAAACATACTGTTGATTGAAAATAAAACAATAACTGAAATTTTTACAGGGTTGCTTTGACATCACTCCTCCCCTCTGAACTTGCGGTGCAATGATCATGCAGTTTAGTGAACACATTAATTGTCATACAAGTAAATGAGATTTAATTGTATTTTCACACATCGTCTCATTTGTGAAGCATGGTGGTGGCAGCATCATGATGTGATGTAAAAGTTTTAGAGTGGCAAGGCTAGAGTCTAGACCTCAAACCAACTGAGAATTTGTGGCTGGACTTGGAAAAGGACTCTTCACTTGTGATTTCTGATGCAACCTGAAGAATGAAGAATGGTGTCCAGATGTTCAGGCTGATTGAGACGTATCCACACAGGCTCAATGCAGTAATTGTGGCTAAAGGTGCATCTACTGAATACCGACTTGACAGGGGTGAATACTTATGCAATCACTTATTTCACATTTTCTATTTTTAATTACTTAACATTACTTCTCTTTTGTAAATTCTTGTCAAAAAGCCAAATTATAGTGACCTTGATTCAATGTTGAGAAGCAATAAAAGGGGAAAACTTCCAAGTAGGGTGAATACTTTTTAAAGACACTGTACCATCCAACTCTGCAGTCCCCTTCAGCACTACAGAACTGAAAGGAACTGGAGCAGCAGACTAGATAATCCCAGTGTACGTGACCTTTACAGTTCCATTTAGCAACTAAATAAAAAGACATTGTTCTCAGGCGTTGGCTAGAGGTTCAGTGAATGAACTTTCATTTATCAAGTTGACACAAACATAATCCAAATGAATGATAATCACACAAAGTCGTGGTGCACCCACACAGGTATTTTCACTTAATTTACCTGAATATATGCACTTTATCTCCGTTGTAGTCCTTGTTGTCTGCCTAAATAATGTGACACTATTTATTAAGTATTGATTTACTGGAGAGGAAAATGGGATAGAACAAAAACCCCATATGCAACTATATTCCAAAGCCATTCTCCTGTTTTTCAAGTCCTATGTGATGACCTTCATTAAATCATGTGAAAAACGAGATAATAAAATAGTGAAGTAGCCACTCCACGCTCTCATAACTGATGACCGACGTCAGGAGGACGCAGCACTGTGGACTTTTCCTTTCGGACCTCCTCATAGAGGTACAACAATACAGGAGTGTAGCAGTCGGACAGAAGGGAAGGGACCTGAACAAACACTGTGCAACAGCTGTGTAAACTAAACAGGCACAGTAGCACACACAACACACACACTCCTTAGAAACACTCTCTGACATCCAGTTTAACAGGATACAACCTCCTCATGGTGGAGCAGGCCTTGAACACAGTCTATACTATAAAAGGGTCACATAAATGTAAATTTAAGTTATATAAATTTTAATTCTTTTGTAATCTTGAGGCAGATTTCAACATGTTTGCTGACACTTCTGCTGGTTTCCAGAGCAGACAGCATGTTGGAAATACACCAATCAGCCACAACATTAAAGCTGGAGTGACTGACATTGATTATTGTGTCGTATTACAATGTTCTACTGGAAAACCTTGGTTCCTGGCATTCATGTGGGTGTTACTTTGAAACGTACACCCGCCTAAACATTGCTGCAGACTAAGCACACCCCCCTTAGCAATGGCACACCCAAACAGCACGAATGGCTTAAGGAACACGACTAAGAGCCCAAAGCGTTGACTCGGCTTCCCAACTCCTCAAATCCCAATTCAATCAAGCATCCATGGGCTGCATCGGAACAAGCCTGACCCACTGAGGATTCACCCCCAGAGATCCAGTGTCTATAACGCCATCATTTTGAGCTGTTTTGGCGGCAAAAGGGGAAGCTAAATAATATTCGGGAGGTGGTTTTAATGTCGTACGTATACAGTATATACCTAAACCTGTATGTTTAAAGTGCATCTTTGAATTAACACTGACTTACCTATACAGGAAGCACTCAGGGATTTTAAAAATGTAGTTAAAATTCCTATCAGATTGCCAACAAATAGGATACAAAAAGTCGTTAGCTTAAGGAACACGACCAAGAGCCCAAGACGTTGGCCTGTACTCCAAACTCCTCAGATCCCAATCTGATTGAGCATCCATGAGTTGCATCGGATTGAACCTGATCCACAGAGAATCCACCTTATAACCTACAGGACTCAGAGGATCCACCCCCAAAGGTCCAGTGTTCATAACGCCACCATCTGAAGCTGTTTTGGCATCACAGGAGGAAGCTACATGATATTAGGCAGGTGGTTTTAATGTTGCTGCTGATTGGCATACATCTACTACGTTTAAAGTGTCCAGATTTTAACTGCATCTTTGAATCAACATTAATTTACTCAGGGCACTCAGGGATGGACTGCAGTTATGCTAAAAATGATAAAGTAAGAAGAAAGTAGTGATCGACTGATAAGGTTTTTTTTTAGGACCGCTGCCGATTATTGGTAATCGAGAAAGACCGATATTTGGAAGAGATATACATTAAACGCAATGTTTTAACAGCATATGATAGCAGAGAACCTGTTATGCATTACAAGATTCTGTATTAATAAAGATGACTATAACTGAATATGTAAAACAGAAATAGGATTGATTAAATCAGGACGCTCTGTTCTGTTTATGTGGGATCGAATGAGATTGATCAGTTTGTCTCCTGCAGTTACGTTTTTCACTGTTCTATCACTTTTATTTCCTATTATGGTCCAAATCTTAAAGCATTATTCATTACTGTTTTGCAGACTCAGATTGTTTCAGGGTAATTTGCGACTGCCTTCTAACTTAGCTGCTAGCTGTTAGCATAGCCTTGGCTAGTTGCTAATTTCCTGGTTTGTGACGACAGACAGAGAGAGGAGGCTGCATCAGACCTGAAGTAGCGCATTTAATTTATTAATAATCGGTCGATAAAAATACTGACAACGATAATCAGAAAAATGACAAATATTGGCCACAATAATCGACCAGACCAATAATCAGTATATCCCTAGAAGAAAGTAAACAAATCAATAGAATAATACAAATGAATTTTTTTAATGTAGCTGAAATAAGGATGAAAAAGGTCATTTTTGTGGCAAAACCACATACTTTTCGCTTTAACTCCCATTAAAACTGCATTTAGCCTCATCAAGCAGCTGTATGATGTGCTGCTGTGCATGATATTGCTGATTAGGTCGATGTGATCTCCAGCCAGCCCTGACTCTACAGACTACGCAGCAGCGAGGAGCTGACAGTTTCTTCCTTCGCCTCGTGGTTCTCCCCCCTTCAGGGACTTTCACCTATGAGTACATGACCCATTTCTTCTCTGGATCTCAGCTTCACAGCAGCCTCACTCCCGAGAGAATCTGACACTCCTGATCTTAAAGAGACAGGGAGACAAATGAGCCAGGATCGCGCTGAAAGGCAAGGACAGCCTTCACCACTGAGCAGTTCAAAGACTTAATAAATACAAGAAAAAATACTTGAAGGTTCACTTTTAGAGTCGTGCAGATTCTCAGTCGTCCAACAAAGAAAATGCTTTATTGGACAAAATGGAGGCAAAGAACAGGATAGGAAAGTTTAGGTATGTTTACATTATTTTTTGACATTTTACAGGCCAAAAAATTAAGTGAATGAATCGATAATGAAAATGATTATCAGTTGCAACCATACTAAAAATTTAAAATTCTGTTCTGCCATTAAATTAGATGGATCCAAACAAATAATCTGACATTTTTTAAAGCAAAAAAACACTTATAGATAATAATTCACAGTTTAACTAATAATTAAAATACTTATTCCCATTCTTTAAATGATAATCATTTAGTTAAACTGTGTTTTTGTCTCATGATACCTTGAGTACCTGACAAAACATATGAGACTGCATGAGAGTACCAATCTTGAACTCCAGAGCCAACCTGCAGTTATTTAACAACCTTACTAAGCCTAGTCTGGGTTTGCATGTCTATTCTGTAGAACATAATGGTCTGGTTTCACCAAAATATCAATCTGCTACAGGAGCAAAAAAAAAATACTCTGGTTTGTTTGTATTTCTTGAACGAATCATAGTCATCTTGGGTGGAAATAAGTAAAGGATGCAGCTTCAGTGCTCCTTCAAAATAGTGATGAGTAGATTTGGTTTGGTGGGACAGTTGCATGGAGGGAGGTGAGCACTGTGATTGAAAATGATAATTGACTGCATGAAAAATAGCAGAAATCCTGACATTATCAGTGTGGTAGGTTGCAGCTCTGAAGTTGTTGTTGTTGCTTCCCATAGCAAAGAAAATGTATCCCTAAACTGGCCCCAACCAGCACCAACTGGTTGTAAATCAACAGAAGAGGATGATGAAGGTCGAAGGTCAGACATCAAAAGACATGTAGACTAATGAGGGGCTCAGGTCACTCAGCCTCACAGAAAGTAAGTTCTCATGAGTGCCCTTTTCCAAGACCTGCACTGATGAATTATGGGAGAAGTCATGAGACCAGAGAGACCTGAGAGCAAAAACCACTGAGAAATCCTCAAATACTGAGGCAGCTGATTAATTCATTCATTGATTCATGGAGTCACTCAGGTTCCTCACCTCTGTTCACCTGTCAGCTGAAATATACATCAACAGACGTCACGAAGAGCAGCAAGAACATGACTGAATATTTTTACCTTTGTTTAAATGTATTGCAAAATAACTCCTCAGAATTTGCAGGTCAGTGTAAGCCAGTTGACTATTTGATGTCCTGAAAAACTCAGTATAGTGAAACTTTGGTGGACTCCCCTATTTAGAGGACATTTTTCTAAACTATTAAGTGAACAACCCTCTACATTACAATGTTACAATGTTACAATTTCATTTAGCAGACGCTTTTCTCCAAAGCGACGTACATCTGAGAAAAGAACAAAAAAAAGATCTAGACAGAAGGCGCCAAGGCCAGGAAGAGCAAAAACTCTGCTTTAGGTCCTGATTGGGCACAATGCTGACAGACAGTGCTCGAGAAGTGCGTGGTTTTGTTTGTTTGTTTTTTTATAGCAATAGCAACAACAACATCTTCCATATGCAACACTGATAGCATCATCAGCATCACTAAGTGCGTAGATATTCGTAAAAGAGCTGGGTCTTTAGCTTTTTCTTAAAAGTAAAGAGGGACTCTGCAGATCAGATTGAGCTGGTAACTTCCACCACCGGGGGACGACAGAGGAGAAGAGTCTAGCACGTGACTTAGAGCTCTGTTGAGAGGGTGGGACCACGCGCCTTTCATTGACAGAGCGTAGTGGGCGGAGTGGAGTGTACACCTGGATGAGGGAGTCCAGGTGTACAGGAGCAGATTTAGTTGCTGATTTGTAAGCGAGAATAAGGGTTTTGAATTTGATGCGAGCAGCGACAGGGAGCCAGTGGAGAGATATTAACGGCGGAGTCACGTAGGCTCTTTTGGGCTCGTTAAAGACCAACCGTGCCAGTACTGAGTTGCAGTAGTCAATGCGTGATATTACTAGTGCCTGTACCAGGAGTTGGGCTGCATGCTCGGACAGGTAGGGTCTGATCCTCCTGATGTTGTACAGGGCAAAGCAACATGACTGGGCCACTGATGCCACATGGTCTTTGAAGGTTAACTGGTTATCAATCATGACACCCAGGTTCCGGGCAGACTTAGTGGGCATGAGTTTAGTTGAACCAAGCGGGATATTGATCTGAGTTGGCAAAGAAGGACTGGCTGGGATGACCAGGAGCTCAGTTTTGGAAAGATTGAGCTGAAGGTGGCGCTCTTTCATCCATTCAGAGATGTCAGAAAGGCAGGATGAAATCTGTGCCGATACAGTTGTGCTCTAGTCTGCTGGGTGAGTGTTGCCCCTCGCCTCATTATGCGAGTCGTTAGGTCCTTTCCTCTCACAATGGGGTTTGTTAGGGCCCTTTGTGGTCAGGTATGAATGGAGCAAATGCAAAAGCCAAGAACAGACAAAAGCTTCAATAGTGTTAATGGATCCTGGAGAGTATAAAAATCTGGAATTCCCAACCAGTTAGTTTAGAACTGATGAAGCCTCTTGGATGAGAGGTGAAACGTCTTTGACAAACTCAAGCAAGTCCAGATGCTACGATTGAAACTACGAGGATAACCATGACCTGGATGACTGAGAATCTTCACAAACAACAACTGCAGTTAAATGTTTGTTACAGCTTGTGATCAGTCTTTTACATCACCATGGAGGAACTTTGGCTCACTGTTCTCTAAAGAATAGTTTTAATTCGGTCACATTAGATGGTTTACGAACATGAACTGCCCTTTGAAGGTCTTGAGAGCAATAAATTAAATAATCTAAAAACTGCATTTTGTGTTTTGTTGGGTTTTCTTTGTCTTACATTAAAATTAGTTTGATGATCTGAAACATTTAAGTATGACAAATATGCAAAAATAGAAGATTGTCGGTACTGTAGTTGACGCACAGCTAGAAAAAGCAAAACCACTGTGACTGCTGTCTATTCATTAGTGATATCGTACAAACATAAAACAACAAAATGAATCATTTATATGAATTCACTAATCAGTAAAACAGACAAAATGATAGAAAAACAGTGTTTAGTGGCGGCTCTACTTGGTGCAACCAGCTAATCCTTCCAATTAAATCACCTTAATGTCCTTAATGCACCTTTAGCGTGTGTTTTGAAGGCATATGGCCAGAACTGTTCATATTCCCAGCAGAATGTGGTTGAAATGTCCTCCCTTTGTCCTCCCTCCTGCTGATCTAAAAACACAGTGAGGACGATGTGGGAGGAGAACAGCAGCAGCTCCAAAGCTCCACATCGCAGCCACTTTCCAGAGATTAAGTCACACCCATTACAGGCGATCAAATAAAATCCCCGAACGATTCCGGCAAAGCTCTCTCGTCATTATACCCCCAATATTCCAATTTAATCAGAAATCTCTCACGTTCAGGAGCTAAAGATGTTCCAGCTGCTGAAAAGAAGTTCTTGCTCAAAGGAGAATTAATTTCTTTTATCTAAATTAGTAAAAAAGAAACTGTTTTTAGTTATGTTATTAAAATGCTAGTGCAGGAAGCTTTGCCTTGACCAGAGAGGGATTTAAGCAGATGGGAAATAGTGAATAGCAGACTGTAAAAAAGCAGGTGATGCATTTTGATGCTGCTGGCTGCAACTAGCTGGAGCTCAGAAAAGTCTGCGGTCTTTTCCAGCTGGTTTATTTTCAATATCAAAGTAAAAATCAATTGTATTTTGGATATTAACCCCCCGTTTATGCACCATTATGTCATGCTGTCCTTCCCCTTTCTCTTCTTCCTTAATCTACATCCCCCCTTTCGTTTACGCGGCTGGAAGATGAGAGCACCTTGGCACGGCAGCCATCTCCTATAAGTAGATTTTCCTGTGTTAAATATGTCTCCTCTGTATGCATGCATGAGGAGAAAGCGATCACGTGCAGCTGAGAGAGGAGTGGGAGGAAGAGGACGTCTGCCAGCTCTGACACAGCACTCTGTGAGGAGACGGGGAATTCATTAGGATTATGAGCCGCTGTAACCCTGCATTAGAGAGCTCGGTTTCAGCCAGCTCTTCATGCTCCGTAACCGCCGAGACGTGACATTTCAGCGTGGATTTGTTTGGGAGGGAGTGTGTACGCATGTGTGTTTATACGGAGGCCCAGCGGCTGCAGCCTCTGCATCAGACTCTGAACCCAGACGAGTGTTTAAAGCACCGGTTCAGTGATGCTTCCAAGGTCAGCGGATGGATCGAGTGTGTATGTAGATCTAACTGCATGATGTATGTCCTTCTCAGGTTCACCTTCCTCCTTCGTTCCACTCACAAAACCCTGCAGAGAGAGGAGGTGTAAACGCACTGTAACTTGCTTCCAGAGACCTCCGAGGTAAAGTGAGCTGACTCAGATCAACATTTTGTTCATTTGATGACTCCAATCTCATGTCTGTGGCCTTAAGTGCAAAGCTGCGACAGGACGTTGTTAACCTAGTGTAGCATTAAGACTATATGCAGTGAAATGAGCTTGCCAGGCTCTGTCCAAAGCTAAACACCTACCAACACCTCTAAAGCCCTATAATACGCTAGTTTAAGCTGTAGTGCGGATTTGAGGCTGCCTTCCTAAAGATATCACACCCAGGCTGACTATATTCACCTACAACAAGCCAGAAAACCAAGATGGACGACTCCAAAAACACATTTGCATTCAGGTTAGCCATTGTTAGTGGTATAAGTTGGTAACAGCACGCCAAATTTAACATATCTAAAGATATACGTTGGACAGTACTGTGTTATTTACTGAGATACATCTAAATCAGAAGTGCTAATAAACAGTATATTAAACTGCATTCGATGGCAACTGGGAATTTCCAACTAAGAAAACACCACCAGAAGTCTGATTTTCTACTCAGTAACTTGACTGATTTTACATAATTCACCAAAACAGCAATCAATACCTGGTAATGGTGAGTAAATGCAGCTTCTCCACTTTTAAAGAAACAGTTTTTTACCTTGTTAACATGTCTTTATGGTATTTTTTGATCGCTAGAAGACATTTCATGAGTGAATTAAGCACCACGACTACCCATTTCCACCTTAAAACTGCAGTCAAAAACACAGATTGAGACTTCCAGGGTTTCATATGTAGCGAACCTAAGGAACCAATCCTATCAACTTGCAAGGTTGGATACTGACCATATAACATTACTGGTACAACTACTACAGAAGATGGAAAAGGGTTATATCTAAGCCATTTTAAGGCAGGAAGGGATTTTTATGGATTAAAACTTACAAAAATGTAACTTCGTTATGCAGAGATGAGTTTGTAGGGGTTAAATCAACAACCAAAGAAGGATTTAAACATAAAACATTAAACAGCAGACCTTTTAACACCTTTTACATTCTGCCGTTTCTTCAGTTATGTGTTCAAAACTGACGGAAGTTTGAAGTCTGACCTCCCATTTCGGCGGTACATTGATTGCAATGTTATTACTACTAACCAGTTGAGTCTATACATGTATATATGATGTTAGATATATGATATAGCTATGAAAATGGAATATAGCTACACGGGCAGAAAATCAGCTTTTGTGTTTCCACTATTATACAACTACAGCCTCTTACAGATTAAATTTTGTTTCTCAGAAGCACTATATGTGTTTAAATCAATCATAATTGTTGCTGTCTTACATTTCTGTGGAGGTGCAGCTAGGTCTTACCAATGGTGTAGATTCAACACAGAAGTTTGAATCAAGCTTAAAGACACAATCAAATGGTTTGGCAGACATCTCTTTGGGGTAAGTGCCTGTAAAGTAGTACCTCTGTTCAGCCAGAAAACAAAAAAATAGTCTTTCCTAAAATTGTGTGGTGGCATCTTAACTACTTGTTAAAGTCTTGCAACAAATCAACACGACAATACAACGTCCAGTCCATAATCAACCACCATCTTTCTGCATCAAACACTGTTTTCGTAGTATTTAACGGTACAAATGTCTCGTATCTTAATGGGATTATTCCACTATTAAATTCAGTGTATAGACTGTGCCTTCATCTGCAGTCATAGACTTCTCCTTGACACATGAAAACATCAGTTACTCAAATCAATATTAGTGTTGCAGGTGTGATATATCTTTACATTTCTGGATTACGACAGGCTCATTGCAGTAATAGTACAAATAAGAGCCTGTATGTTCAGAATTAAAGTTCAATCAGCAACTATTGACAGGCAACCTGCAGGCCAGTGGACTGTGAAAACCAGAATCTAATGTACACAGTTATTTAACAAAATGCCATTTAAGCAGCAAGGAGCTACAGTATAGAACTGCAGTTATCTCAACCTTCAACTGATGTATTCATCAAAGGCGTTCTGTCTTTTTTGTGTTTACTGAAAGCTGGGAGTCGATTTATCTGCGCTCGATGTGCAGAATGAACCTGACGAACCTGCACATTAATGAGCAGGTAAATGAATGAATGAATAAATAAGGCACGTGTCTATAATCAGAGACATCCTGTAATGCTTTTTGCAAGATTTTGGCTAGAATCTAAGTAATTATCTTGATTTATAAGGTATTTATTTAATCTGATTAGACAAAAACAGGCATTATTATCAGACAGTTTTTCACTATATCATTATATCAATCAATATCACTTTATAAATTGACATACACTCCACCTTTTGAGTAAATGTAAGGCTAGGAAATGTGTGAGACTTGTGTCACGTGTCTTCAACCAGAGAAATTCTGTAATTTGGGCAGAAATCTGATTAAATATCTTAATTTTAATAGTATTTATTTTGCTAGATTAGCCAAAAACAGACATTTTTACAAACAGTTTATCACAATTTAATGGTATCAATCAGTGTTACTTCATAAAATTATATATACTCCACCTCTAAATGAATGAATGAGTAAATTTAAGGCTGATAAGCCCAAAACAGACATCATTACAAACTGATTTTCACTATATTATGAGATCATATGTTTTATTAAATTAATAGATTTGGACAGAAATCTGATTATCTTAATTTATAAGGTATTTAAGTTATTTAGCCAAAAACAGACAGTTTTTACACAATTTCATGATCATAATTCGAAAAATTGACATAAACTAAATCTTTAAATTAACAAATAAATGAGTAAATGTAAGGCTGGGACATTTGTGACACTTTTTTCATGTGTCTATAGTCAGAAAAATCCTCTCATGTTTTATGATATTAATGTGGGCTGAAATCTGATTATCTTAAGGTATTTATTTGGGTTTATTAGCCAAAAATAGGCATTATCACTTAATAAATTGACACATACTCCACTTCTAAATGAATAAATGAGTAAATGCTTTATATATTATTGGATTTGCATGATTTGGGCAGAAATCTAACTAAATATCTTAATTTATAAGGTATTTATTTAAGTTATTAGGCCAAAAACAGACTTTTTTTTCACTATTTCATGATTATAATTAGAAAAATATTCTCCACCTTTAAATGAATGAATGACTGAATGAAAACAGGCCCATGCTTTCTTGCCTGGGTGAACATAATAAACCCCATTTTGTCTACAAACACGATGATACCAGCACAACTACCCTCCAGAAACGTGTTCACCTCTTGAAAGTCAAACCCAAAACGTTGCTCCTGTTTAATCACTGCACGAGCTCCGTCTCCTTCATTAATTTAAGCAGCTGTGAACGAACATCTAAGCGTCGTTCGGCCTTATTTTCCTTCTGCTGCTCCTTGAGATTGATGCTCAAACAGGCACCGACGGAGGAGGGAGGGCGAAGCTCGGCTCGCTGCCCATCCCCCCTCCGTCAACCCGGCTGCTACATCCACTGCTGCAGAAAGAGCCAGCGATGATGATGATGATGGTGGTGTGG
>OMNN01033293.1:0-10102 GCA_900302755.1 Chromis chromis | reverse complement strand
TGTAAAATGTTCAAAAAACCGAAATCCTGTTGTACTGATATGTGAAATTATCTGTGATGCATCTAATTTAAAAGAAAAAAAAAAAACATTCAGGATTCCGAATTATAAATTATTTACATGTTTTTTCTGTGTCAGTGTTTGTGTTGGTATATAAACTAAAAACTTCGACATGTGACATTATGTGGATGTGCTGCATATGGTTTAAAAATGGTTATTTGAAAAAAATTAAAATAAAATTACTGCAAGATTTCATGCATTTATTATCTTTTTACTGAATTAACATGCAAAGAAGCCACAATTCCACCGTTGATTTTTCTCCCACATACAAACAAAACATGGCAGCAACAAATAAGTCTTTAATTAATGTGAGCTGAAGGTTTTATTTGCTTTATCTTATGTTCATATATTTTTACATTTTATTTGTTGTACTTTATTAAATTTTAGTGGCTATTTGTTTTACATTTTCAGCGATTGAGATTGTACTTTTCTTTAACTACAGCTCAAATACACTGTATACTGTCCAAACTGCTTTGAACCATATCTGCTGTGTCATGTACACATCATTAGCAAACACACAAGCAATATGCAGACAGTAAGGATGATTTATTCTGTCATTTGCCTAACCACAAGCTGCTACTGGCTTTGGGAAACACGACATTACTTCTGTTTTGCATTTGCTGCACCTGTGCATGAAACTGTCACAGCAGAATTATGAGTTCAATTCAGCCTCGGACGAAGACGAGTGTACATTTATATATACAGTATCTATGAATTTTAACAAAAAGACTCTTTCATGTCAAAGTGAAAATAGACTTCTCCGAGGCAATGTCAGTTAATTATAAATATAAAATGTAAGATATTAAACACAGTTGCAGACAGTTGGTGCTAGAAGTCCCACAGTTAGTAAATGGGTCATCTGAGGTCAGTGAATGTGTCTCAGTGATTGTAATATAAAGACTCCTGTATCTGGAAGGTCCAGTCACTGGTGGATCAGGACTCCTGGATAGAACTACACCATAAAGACTAAAGAACACCCCAAGAAACTCTGAGAAAAGGTTATTGAAAAGCATCAGTCAGGAAGAAAAGTTCAGTTTAATCTATATTATTAATATTAATATGTGAGTCTATAGAGATCACACACACACACGTACAAAAACACAGCTGAAACCAGTTCTTGTATTATTTATTACCTTATTTGAATACAGTAACCACATACAGCTTTATCACACCGATAGTATTGGGTTTGAAGGCACACTTAAACACTAAAATAAATCTGTTTCCACTTGTCTGACAAAAATATATTAATCTACAGCTACTTTATTAATTGAATAATACATTTGTATGCAAAAACTGCAACCATTCCTCTGATTATGTTTAGGTTTTAGACTTTTATACAGTGAGAAATAATGAAATATCACACACATACACAATTAATCGATTATTTGAGAATATAATTAGCAGATTAATCAATAATTTAAAAGAAAAGTCCCACTACCTACTAAAATCTACTCACTAACAACTTCTAACTCGAAAATATGTCCAAGCAACCCCATAACAACCTCCTTCTACTCTTGCATCCATTTATTTAAATTATACTTAATTATTTTTTTAATTTTAAATCAAATTAATTCTTGACTTTGAAGTGTCACAAAGCTGAACTTCAGACATCAGTTTTTTCTCTGAGGACTTTTATTCACTATTGAAGTTTGTCTACTTTGAGGTGGCATAAAAAATAAAATCATACAGAATATAATTTACAGATTGATCAGTATTTTAAAAAAATCTGTTGGTTGCAAACCTACGAGCAACCAGAAAGTACTGCCTGTCAACTACCACAACAAGTCAAAGACAAACCTTGGCAACCACCTTAAAAACTGTAGCAACAAACCATTTAACACGTGAAACACTTTCAAAGCTTTACCAACAAACAGCTTTCCTGAACATCGTAGCAACCGCTTTGAAAATCTGAGCAACAAACAAGGAACCATCCACAACACCATAGAGACCACCTTCAAACAACACCATCCAACAAGCAACCACTCAGAACACAACAACAACAAATGCACAAATACCCAGAACCCCGATGCAACCACTTTGAAAGGAAGAACACAAAACAGGGAACTTCCTTAAAATTCTTAGTAAGAAATGAGCAACTACTCCGAACAACACAGCAACTACCTTAGCAAAAAAAACAAAAAACATTGCCCATAACATTGTAACAACTGTCTTAGCAACAAACAGCCAGAACACGTTGCAAACAACCACCCTCAAAGCCGAAGCAACAAATGTACAAAAACCCAGAAACTGTAGCAACCACCTGAAAAGCCTGAGCAACAACCCAGCAAATATTCACCAGAGCAACCATCTTTAAAGTTTTAGTTACAAACTAACAACCACCTTCAGACACCATGAAAACCACCTTGACAGTGTTAGCAACAAAACATCTTCACAACCAGCCCAAAAACAGCAGGCCGCACTTTGGCCAATCCATTGGTAGCTGTAATTTCCACTGAGTTATTCAAAGATATAAAATAAACAAATTACAGTAAATTAGCAACCGCTTAGCTTTACCTCAACTTATCCATTCTTTTATTTGAAAAACAAATATCAAATTGCACCCTGATTTGTTTGACAACAAAATTTGACAACTAGCTTGTTGTTGCGTTCAACTTTTAATATGACTAGATCACGCTCCAGACATGAATAATGCAAACAAAATGAGCACTGAGACATTGTGATTGGTTTTTAGGGAAAATGGGTTGTGGTTTCACAGACAAAGGAAAGTTTTCTTGGAAGTATGTAAGATTATGTAACGCTTTGTCTGTTAGTACAAGTCTTGTGTTTGTTCGTGCATTCGTGTATTGAATAAACATTTTTCGCATCAGACTCTGAAAACTGTTTGAAGACTCTTTTTGGAAACCTTTTTAAAGACTCCAATAGATGATCTGCAAGAGATTTTTGACCACATATTTGACTTAGCTGCCTGCCATCAATGGCCTATGGCGAGCAGAAAAAGTCACAACATTGTAGAATCTGATGCCTGACCAATGGGGGTCAGCCCTATGTTCTCACAACCCAATGGTCCCACAGCCCTATGTTCCCACGTCTCACATTTCTAAGACCCCATTTACACAAGGGAAAATGCAGATATTTCCACGCGGTTTGGCCTCTCATTTACACGAAACCTCCATTTTTATCTTAAGAAAATGATTATTTTTAAAAACTGGGAACATAGGGCTTAATTTTGAAAAATATCTTAGGAATGTGGGAACACGGGGCTGTGAGAATATAGGGCTGTGTGAACATAGGGCTGTGGGAACATGGGCATCCTCCCGGCCAATGTACTCTTAATTTCCAATAAAATTCACTTTGTCCAGTTGTTATCTTGACCTGCTGTTACCATTGAAACATGATAGTTTCCCTGCCCTGTGCAGGTACAGCAGAGGTAACACCACACTGCTGGGCAGGTTGAACCAGAAACCTGAACTCTCCAGCACACAGTTGTAGCTTAGCATTGGTGAGTCGCCCAGAGTTTTAGTAACTGTGTACCCAAGAAACCACAACCACAGCACTCCCAGTATGGCCATAATGGTATAGAACGCTCTCTGCTTTGATTGGTCAACATGCTCTCCTTCCCCTGGTCCTGGACGGATCAGAACACAAAGAACACACAGGCTGCAGTAAGTGATGATGACCAAGGAGGTGGTAATCTGGATGAAAAATGGGACGGTGGGAAAAGTGTGATACAGAATTAATACACAAGCCCAGGTGAAGCACAGCAGCCAAGCACCAGCGATGCTGATGTTCCTGATCCGGACCCCACGGGCGTTTCTCAGCCCCAGGTAGGTGACCGGATGGACGACGGCCAGGTAGCGCTCCACACAGGTGAGGATGTGGAAGAAGTTCTCTCCAAAGTACATGATGGTAACACAATAGTACCCCACTTTCCCCATAGCTGGAAGGTCAAAATAGAGGCTGAATAAGAGTAATGGTGCCCCCAAGACCCCGAACAGCTGCAGGACGGCATTGTGGTAGGTGAAGACGTCGGAGTGGCTTGCCGATTTGAAGGAGTGCTGCCGCCATTGCTGGTACCCAAGATAGAGGATGGAGATGGTGAGAGGGAAGAGGAGGAGGAATCTGGTGGCATTATAGGCAACACTGACGAAAACAGAATCTGTGGAGTTACTACAAGGGTGGTGGAGGGGGTCAAGGGAGGAGTTGACGGAGTTGATGGTCATGTTGACTGTTGAGGGTAGATGAAGGCCTGAGGAAGAGGAGAAGACAAGCAGAGTGCTGTTAAAGAAAATCTGAAATGCAGCAACACAAACTGATTAATTGTGTAGACGGCGCAGGTCAAAATGAATGCACTGTTAATGTTAATGACTCCCTCACCCCGACTGGTCGAGGCAGACGGCTGCCCTCCCTGAGCCTGGTTCTGCCGGCTGAGTCGTTCTTCTACACCGTCACTAACATAACGAAGAAAAAGTCATAAAATAAAATAAAACCAATATAGCACAAACAAACAAAAATAAAAATGAATTTAAATAAACAAAAATTAAGTTTATTCATGTGGGATCCAGGGACTCAAATAGTGGTGTTGCTCCACCGTCTCAGATTTTCTTCACAGTTTAATTATGTATTATTTACGACCCAAAGCTAAGTTCTGAAAAGTATTTTGGAATTTCGTGTTTTCCGACCTGGGAATTTTTGTATTTTCACACACAAAATACCAGTGAACCCTTTTCAGGGTTCATTATCTCCAGATATAAAACTCCCACAGGCATGACAAGTGTTGAGGACATGGACAGAATAGTGTCCAGCAGATAATAATGATTGAATGGATCCAGCAGAGGACACATCTTTAATCAATGGCGGCTACATATAGATCCATATTTTCGGTCTTTGGTCAACAATTCACCAAGTTTTAAAAATATGGCCAGAAAGAAATACTTTTGAAAAAATAGTGGAAGACTGTAACATTAAAAAACTGTAAATAAATAAATGCAAAACTGTGACAACAACGGCAAATATCGGTAAAATAAATATTATATTTTCAGCAGATAATTAAAAAAGAATAGTGTCGTATGGTTAAACAACAGAGTACTATTTGTAAAAATACAGATTTTTGATGTGGACATTATTTAAACCTTTAGCAAATAAATGAATACCTATAAACCTATATATACCTATAAAGCATGTGAATACTTGTGTTGTTTCCCCATTCGACAGCCCTAAACAACATTCAGGAGTGTTAAAATATAACTATTAGTAAATATTTTTCCACAGAGTGACTCCTGTCTATAAATGATCCTGGTACCAAATGTAAGTAAAAATGATCCTTTCATTGTCTATAACTTGTTCTGACCAACCACCTATCACACATGTTGATATAAGCCTTGAAAGTTTACCCAGTATGCACTTTCTAAAAGTTTTCTCTGGTGAGTGATCAGAAAACAGCAAACGATTTTGTTAATGACACCAAAATGGAGCTTTTTGTCCATTAGACTAGACGCTATGTTTGACAGACACAAAACATGCGGTGACAACTAATGCAATAATTGTAAAGATTGTTAAGATTGATGTAAAGATCATTTTGACAGCAACCCTTTATGCCATTCAACCAGAAACATGAAGTGAAAACCATGAAATCGTCATTAAAAACTCACCTTCAGCAGTGTTAGCTTGTGGTTCTCCTGCTGACGTCTGGTCCGAGTGTCCGGTGCTGTTCATGTGTGAAACTTGTTATTGATGCTCGTGTGTCTGGATGACTGACGGGCTGGTTTGCATGTTATGAAACTGATCACAGCAGGCAAATGCTCCTTTAACACGGTGGAAACAAGTCCAAGTCCGGGCTTGTCGAGTCCAAGTCAAGTCCGAGTCTACAAAGGTCCGAGTCCAAGTCCACATGATCCGAGTCCGAGATGAGATCAAGAGTAAACCCTAAGACAGAATAAATATCTGAGACCACTTGCTAGAGATAGTCTGTCTTCACTTCACTATAATTTATAATTATCCAAAAGAATGTACAGTGTAAAAACACTTTAGGATCACAAAGTTAGACGTTGTTCCGTATGTTTCCGGTATAGTTATGCTGCAAAATTTGCAGGTTGCTTCACGTTTCCCCTTCTTCTAAGACGTTTTTGCTAACGCCAGTTCTCTGTGGTTTATAAAAGCAAACTGAAATGACTGAAATGACTTGCGTAGTGGAGCTCTGGCGCTCGCGTTCAGGTAAACCAATCACATGCCTGGTTGCCCGATAGCCATGGTTACCAGACGGCCGATGTCAATGCCGGTCTATTTTGAAAATCTGAACCACTGTGTTTCAGGTTTGTTTTTGAAGGATGACGTTTAATTTCTGGGAATAAAAACAAGGTTGGACTCGGTCGAGACGATTAAAATATTTTGCGAGTCCACTAGCCGAGTCCGAGACGACAAAAAAACGTCTCAAGTCCGGACTCAAGTCTTAGAGCCCTGCTTACTGAATTAAGTCTAAAAAATAAAACACTCCAGTAAGTAACACAAAGCATCTGCTCCTTCATTAAATGCAGGTTTACAAGATGAAAAACAACCTCACTGACTGATTTCATTATAATCGACTATTTAGGGTGAAAACATTATTCTGATTAACCTACAGAACCTTCTAGCAACATTAGACAACATCACCTACAAGCTCCCTAAAGAAAATGTTGTAATCATGTGACCAACCCCAGTGTAAGGTTCTCTGCCTGAACCCACAAACAAATTCTTTTACAGGTACAAGGAGAGCCGGAGATGTGCATTCAAGTCAAAACTCAGTATTTATTATTAAAAGAGAAAAAAAAAAAAAAACAGTAATGGACCTAAAAAATGAAGGAAAAAGACAATAATCAGGTTAAAACCAAGCCTTTAATATTGCACTATTAACAAATATTTAAAACTGAAATGTAGCTGAACCAACTGATTACAATAATGGATAAAAAGGTATCAGACAGGGTACTCAGACAGATTCTATCACGAAACCCAATCTCACTCTCCACGTGCACACAGTGATCACTGCAAAGCACTGCAAAAAAACACTGCAAACTGAGGTAAAACTAGAAACTAGTTTGGGTGCTCACAACACTGCATGCAAGGAAAGTTGTGTATACCACGCGTACTCCCTGCAGATCCTCCCACTACCTGAGAAACAAACAGAATTAAAGCTGCAAGCAGAGTTGGACGGGTTCGAGCTTCTTGCTGGTCGGCGACCAAGACAGGAAATCGCCATATGCATCTCGTCAGGCCCCGACTTTGATCACGCATGTGAAGTTTGAGACTGATCGGAGCACATACAGCTTAGTTAGACAGTACTTCCTGTTTAATGGCGTGATGGCGAGCATCAGAATGCGACAGAGACTGCATATTACCATATGTATGTCATCAGGGCAGGAGTCTGATCACACCTGTTAAGTTTCATTTCATTGGGAGCACAGACAGGCTAGTTACACAGGATTTGCTGTGTCTTTCATGGTTAAACGCCCAAACAGCCAAACAGCCAAATGGCCAAACGCCACGGGTCACCACAGGCACGCAGTCATACTTTTGAGAAAGATTTTAATAACTTTTGCTCACCAATGCCTGTTTTATGTTTTGGCCAAATTTGAGATCTCTCGGAGTTATCCCCTAGGACGAGTTCGCTCTCAAACATTTGAAAATTTTTGCAAAAATAACAAAAAAATCTGATTTTAAATTCAAAATGGCAGATTTCCTGTTGCATTGTGGGTATGGGTTCCCTGGGGTTTTTTGTGCGTCTTGTCCCGTTACATATGTGTACCGAATTTCGTAGCTGTAGGTGTAACGTGCTTCGAGAAAGCAATTTTTCTAATTTTCAAGGGGGCACTATTGAGCCATTTTGCCATTCAGATGTGTAATTTCCCCAAAATATTGCAATTTTCACCAGTCCTGATGTGCATGCCAAGTTATACGCATTTTCAAGTATGTTTAGGGCCTCGTTGGTGCTTGAACCCTAAAAATACAATGACTACTCGGTTGGTTCTTGGTTACAAATTCAACAGAACTCAAATATCACAGAGCAATAAAAGTCAAACGTCAAAGCACAGATGGATGACAGTAAATACCTTATGACGAGCTGATTATCAATCCACAATCATAGAAGCAGTTGAGACATCCACTGAACCGCATGGCAAATCGGTCCAGGCAAAGCAGCAGTCTGGCATTCATTCTGAAAGAAGGAAAGCACATTATATTGACTGGCAAATATACCTGAGAGGGAATAACCCTCCTACATTACCATACAGTTTACCTTCTCCTTGGCTCTGTGAGAGACTGGCACAGGTGGAGCTGACTGGCTTTATACTGTGACCCAATTAGGCCGACTCATGTCCTCTACAGCATGGGCCTACAGGGCCTCCATCAAACTGAGTTGTGAGGGGAAACAGCCACACCACAATCCTGCACAGACACAGCAGTCCCATCAAAACCTCTTGTTGTTTGAACCTTTCTTACTTTCTAAAATCATCTCCCTTACCTGCACAGACACAGCAGTCCCACCACACATCTACCAGGCCTCAGACAAAGAGGTGCTAATGGCTCTCACCTGTGCTTATAAAGAGGGAGGCTCTCTCTACCTACCTACAAGGGGCGGTGCTTCTAACCTAGGTGCCAGCTCTCACAATTAGATGTTCAAATATAATGTCTTAACATTCAGAGAGTGTTGTCAGGAATGAAGATTATGTTCTGTGATAACAAGGGAGCAACATTCTCAAACCAACATTCCAAAATGTTCTCCAGATGTTATCGAGACCTTAGAGGATGCTTACTACATGTTCCTGTACTGCAATATATCAACAAAGATTCTGGCTGCAATGTTCTCAGGATGTTTTGGGGATGTTCTAGAGGGAACACATTATAGAACCTTCTTGAAGCGAGGACTCGTCTGCGTCTGAACAAGACAAACCGACAGAGTTAAATATAAATACTGATGCAGACACACTGGACGGGTTCTTTCTGAGCCTCGTACCTTCTTCTGTCGCTTTCTTTCTGCTGTGGTTGGACTAAAGGCAGCAGCTCACATTATCTCCTGCATCAGCAGCGTCTGGACCTAAAATAAATGCAGCAGCTCTCTGTGGTCACAACACCTCAACTGACACTTTCAGGTGCTTCTGGTTGACTGTTCTAAGAAGTCAGGCTCAGCTGTGTTCGTCATGTGATGTGAAAATGTTAGAATTAAAAATAAACCTTTGTCTTGTCTCCTTTTGGTGAAGACAACTGCATAAGTCAAACTGTCCACAGCTTCACCTCCAGAGGCTGAAATATGAAAGATAGAAAATGTTAGTGAACACGAGCAAATATCAGCATTTAAACTAATAAAACAGAGAATTGATGTCAGACACATCCACCTGTAAACTGATGAATCTACTTTGAACTGTTTTAAATTATTCTTTCGGTTTATAAACATATGTTAGAAAAACTAAACATATTCTGTTAAAAAGTCTGTTGAATTTCATAATAATAATTCTTAATATTTATTCATCTTTATTGTAGAGTCCAGTCAAACACTGTAAATGAAATTACTGTTTTTTCTTCATGTGAACTTTATTAACAAGTCCGTTTTCTGACAGTGTATGTAACATGTAAATTCTCACCTTTTTTTCTTTGACTTTACTAATTATTATCAGTAATTTAACAAAACAGGTAAAATCTGTGAAATCACACGACTTAAACATTTAAAAACTTATGTACACAAACACAGCATATTAAAATCATGTCAAAGACAACACTAACACCAAGACAACACTCAGTCCTGACTTCCTGTTTGGAGCCTTCAAAGTAAAACTGACTATTTAAAAATGTCCTTTTTTAACTTCTCCAATTTGTGGTAGTTTGGTTCTCAAGAAACTCCACCAAACTGACATGAATGTGATAAAAGCTGCAGTTTCACAGTCAGGTCTGTGTTTTCTCTCCGACTGAAGCTGCTTCGCCTGAGTTCAACGCTGCTGCTGGCGTCTTTGAGGAAGCTGATGGAGAGAAAAGCAAAAATAAAGACCATAAAAATGAGAAGAGACAAATTAGAAATGTCAAGAGCAATGCAGAATATTCTGAAAAGCAACTTCTGGACTGTTTT
>OMNN01033287.1:8379-19127 GCA_900302755.1 Chromis chromis | reverse complement strand
GGGGGCAGCATCAGCACCCATGACGTCAGCAGAGTTTAAAGTGGGCCGCGCTTCACCCGGTGGAGAGGAGAGAGAAGAAAGAGGGGAGGAAGCGGCGGCGGCTCCTCTCACCTGCACAGTGTGAAAGCAGAACTCCACCAAAACTACCTGCGTTAACTGTTTTTTCTTTTTTCTTTTTTGAGTTTCCACCACTATCTAAAGATGGAAGATGCACACTGGACCCGCTGATTTCTCTCATCTTCGGGGTGCGATAACTTCCAGGTTTGCCCGGAGGGTGAGTTCAGATGCAATGTTTTTTCTTCCCACATAATCGGGCTTGATTTAATCACCAGAGGAGGCTGTAATGATGCTGCAGCAGCGTGTCAGCACCAGCAAACGATAAACAGTCCTGCAGATTGTCTGGTTTAAAAGAGATAAATGGGCTTTTTTGTGTGTGTGTTGCATTTATTTCTCTGTTAGTTTTGTGTTGTTGCCCCGCAGTAAGTTGCGCTACTGCTACTGCTGCTGCTGGCTGGTTGATGTGACAAATAGTGCTTTCTATTTAATTAGGCTATTGGCGAGTCTATCCCGTGGAAATGTTGCGCGCCGTGCCAAAGAAAAGGGCTGTATCATCCCGGAGAGTTTCTCCCCTCATCCGCTGCAGACATGCAGCCTGTTGTTTTTCATGCCTGCCCGCGTTAAAAACTATTAGTTTGAGGAAAAAGCAATGTAATGAATGCAGTGAATGCTGATGTCCAAGTGTGTGAGGCTCCAGGACGCACACATTTAAACTGCTTCACTTTCCATATTCACTATATGTGGGTGATGATTTCTGATAAGTTTAAAGGCTGATTCATTAAATGCTCCACGTTTGGCATTAACACTGATTTAAGTGGCTCATTTTCAACTCCAGTGTCACAACATCCGCCTCATTATCAGATTAATTCCCTCCAATGAGCATTTAAGATAATGTTTTTGCCCCTCAAAGTCAAACATTGGGAGTGATTCTGGCAGCTGTGATGAACATTTTGACTGTGCAGAATGGAGAAAAAAAACCCACATGCAGTATGTTATGTCATTTTTGAGCCACTAGATGACAACGGAGTGCAGGCTAAAGCAGCTGATTAAACTTGCATTAGTCTATTAGTCAATGAGCAGATCTGCACCATGGTTTAATAATGAAATCATTACTGCTGCTGATTTCCTTTGTGGAGGGATAAACAGACCAAGAAGTCCCTTTTTTTTATTTTTTTATAAAATCAATGATTTTTATCAAGTCACTGGCGGATCCATACCAATCACACACACACACATGCACAGTGTGTCTTTCTCTTGAAACAGCTGGAGCCCTGTGTAGCTGCTGTTGTTTTGCCCCGTTGGAGCTGCATACATTGTAGGCGACGCGCCGCATGGGTTCCCTGCATTATAGCAATTTGTCATAAAGTCATTTATCATAAATGCACCTTGGCACTACAGCAATGCAGGTTTTGTTTTGACCCTGACGCTGACACCTGGAGTGTATACAGAGACATCATGTTCTCAGAAAGTGAGATCTCCTTTTGCTTTGTTGCCTTTTGTTATGTGTTTTCTTAAAGTCTTGATTTTAGAGTATATATTTGATACACGTTTACAGTCATGAACCACTTCATCGTTCTAATATTTCTCGTTCTTTGTTCCCCCCCCTTGAGATAACTACACAAACACAACACATTCGCATCAGCAGATAAATAATTCACATCATCCAAACTCATGTTTAACTTACAAATACTGTTTGCCTTTGTATTAAGAAGGGAGACAATCAGTTTCATCGTCAAAGCTATTTTGAATCCACTCAAGCAACACATTTGGGGAAACAGAGAGTGGACTACTATCTCTCATGTATTTCTTTGTGTATTATTTCCACGTAGCTGTAATTTAGGCTGTCAAACAAGTTGAGAAAAATCCCATATTCCTGTTTTATAATTGTCCTGTGAAAATTGAGTATCTCCAAAATGCCATGCTCATCTCGAGTACAGAGAAATTACCTTGTTTTTACCTTCGTGACAATAAATCATTGAAAAAAACTCAATGGATTTCTAAGTGATTGTTTTTAGTTGAATAGGCCGGAGAATTTTCTTAATCTTTCAGATCATCTGACAAATGGCCAAGTCACCAAATTTAGAGATACACGGTTTTCTCTGGGGAGCTTTACCTGGTCAGTGAGGTTAGAGAGTGGAAATCATCTCGTGCCATTAATACGCTCATTTTAAGTGGAAAAAGGTCTAAAAATAACTGTAATATTTGCAAAAATAACTTTAATATTTTTTATAAATTATGCTTTTTAGGCCCACATACAGGGTTTTATTCAGTCTGTCAGTGTATAGTATGCACTTGATTATTCAGATTATTTCCCCCCCCAAATGAAGTTGAGGGCTTTTCATTAAAACATCTGCAGGTTGTCGTTGTGTACCATCTGCTGGTCCTCCAGGGTTATAAGGCCGCTGTGATTTCAAGCAACTTTTTTTCCCCACTGCTGAGAGGTCACGCCGCCTGAAAACAAATTGATACTCAGTTCGGCTCCAGTGGCTTCGGCTCTCGGTAGAACCAAGGACGGCATTTGCCACAGAGACGCCGCAAATTCTGACGTTATTTAATGAGAAATGAGCAAGCACTTCTTTGTCTTATTTTCTGAGCTCCTCCAAAGCAGCGGATCCTTCGAGGGCACATAAGTGGCTTGTGCATTTGGTGGAGAGTTTTTTTGTTGTTGTTTGTGCTTTACAGTCTACTAAACCTTTTCAACTGGAAATCCTGATGTTTGGCTCAATCGATATGTTTAATTAGTGCTGATTAATGAAAGAGTGTGGCTGTGGAGGGCTGACAGCTTTCTCACTTCACAAGGACACTTTCTATTGGCAAACAGGGAAAAATCGCTTTGCATGCTTGGAGTTTTATATTGCAGAGCCATTCACCTTGTAAATTAGAAAGAATGTATAAGTGTGTGCATACAATTTACATTTGTGTTTGATTTAGGTAGCACAATTCATTCTTTAATTTTTTCAACAAATGCAATTAACACTTGATCAGCTGCTGATTAGGACCCAGGCAGGCTCAATAATCTCTTAATCACACATGAATTAAAGGATTTGGAAACATTTATCAGCACATATGTTTAGACATAGTTTCCCCCTCAGGCCAGATATGCTGTTGGCAGTGTGAAATGTCTCCAGGAGTGTATCAGGGCTTTGCAGAACTCTGCTGTGTACTGTGGGATAATGAGTGGGTTGGGTCCAGTTCACAAGGGCAAATCATAAAAGTCAGCTCAGCGTTACAAACTTGACACTGATTTTTAAAACTGCTCGTGAACCCTCTCAGCATCCTGTAATATTTCTGGGCAGAGTTTCTTTCTGAGTTTGTTGTTGTTGAACACTGTTCTCTGCCAGAGTCCCTCAAAAGGAACAGCTAGAATGACCTTTATTCTGCAAATTAAGCTGTTTTTGCTTTGCGGTGACTGATAGATCTTATTATTTCAGCAAAAGTGCATTGAGCATTGAGCAAATACCCTGGAGCCATTGCAACTACATTAACAAAAGTTAATGAAATATATGGAGGCAGGACCTGGACTTTGCTTTACTTTTGAAAGCTGTGGCATTTACATTTTGCACCGTGGATAGGGAATGAAAACAATATATACTATAGCATACACCCACTTCTTACCTCGCGTGTTTGTGTGAACACATTTATGCTGCAGCGTATACTGTAGTGTTAAAGTGTTTGTTACAGTAAACATTTCTTAACAATCATGTGTCTTTTCTTGTGGGTCTGCATCATAAAGGAAAGTCATCGTCGGGCATGTCTTGCATCACAACAAAGTTAAATAAGTGCAAATTGATGCTAAATTTTAAAGGCCACGAGATTTTCTTCCTAAAAACAGCAGAGCTGGCTGGCATTGAAAAATAAGAAGACATCTGCAAGTTAGATTCATCTTCAATTCTATGTTAGCCGTCCCAAAGGTCTGACTATGTCTGCATCTGATTATGCTTGCATACATTTAATTAATAATTCGACAATGCGCGGCATTGATGCCGGTCAGCCAGCGCTCTGCAGGGGAATAGATTGCCTGAGCTTGATATCCAGCCACAGCCTCGAAGCAAGGAGCAGAAACGATGAGCTCAGGCAGATTTCCGACAGGAGCTCCAGCGTGGAGCCGTGTTAATCCCCCCTCCCTCAGGTGCAGTCCTGGGGAGGAACGCCATGGACTACAGCTCACCGCCGTTGCTTGGCCGGGCTCTGATTAATGCACTCATCAGTTCTTTTCTTGTTTGTTTTAATGACAAGCATTTCCCTCGTGGGGATTTGGTGACTTTTTGCAAATACTGCTGATGCATCTGCTTACATCTGCCACTTTTTTCCTCCTTGTCTCGTGAAAAGACCCCTGCCAGAAAGCCCCAGTATTCAGACATGACTAGGCTGTCAGTTACAGTGCAACAGGACCACATGACACATTTTCCACCAGAGATACAGGATACATGAGCTGAGGAAATGAGCAGTGATAACATCTCAGCATGTTGGGATGCGTTGTGCTTTGTTGATAAGGCTATTATTCATCATTATGCCTGAGACAGCAAAACTCTACTCTCCATCTCAGGCATATGATTTTTACTCAGTTTACTCACTGCTTTACATTTGCAGATGAGCGGTTCTGTCTTTTATTACTAATCACTATGGAGTTTAAAAGCGATTTAATCGCTTATTTGGGATGTAAAGAAACCACAGCTATTCAGTGAGCAACTGTGGCTAATCTTTTCTTCATAGAGCTGAGGATGTTGAACAGAAGGAGAGAATTGAAATATGGCCCTGTCAGAAACATGCGCGGATTTAATATTTAATGTTCATTTGACGGCATCAAAAAGGTACTGAGAGGCACTAAGAGTGTTTTAAACTGTTGAGAAAATGAGTTAAAATGGACGTGATTCATTTTATAAAAGTCCCAAGAAATATTATGTGGAAGATGATTCATCAGTCTGATCAAAGAACGAGGCAATTTTTAATACTTGCCAAATAGAAAATCCCAGCAATACCCAGTCGTGTTAAACAGAGGTTAAATATTCCCCAGCATCTTGTGTCGTGAACGTTTCAGACTGTTTCCTCAGCCAAACAGATATGATTTTAGTCAGAAATCTGAGGTGATAACACAAGGAAGATGTAGTGTGTGAGGTTTGACAGGTCAGATTCATTTGGAAAAGACTGATCTTGAGAAACGCGACCCGAGCATGAACTCCTTAGGCCACAATTTCTTACGTAGGTCCCACTATTGTAGTACTGTATGTCTCAGCAGGCTAACTGATATGGTAATGATAATTTCTTATTATACAGCAATTCTGCAGGATGATCAATGATGGATGATCGTCCTGACAAATGCAGACAGGAGAGAGTTGTGGTCGTGCCACATTTGGCTGCCCATATGTGATTGATGATTAAAGTAGACAAATGATTCACTGTGCTCAACTGTCCATTAATAGTATGATGCCTATTAGAGTGTGATACCTTGCTTCTGGCACCTTTCACAGAGGGACCTCATCATAGTATTTTCTCTCTGCCTGTTGCTGGGGGATGCATGTGTCGGAGTGTGTATTTCTGGGTTGACTCAAAAACGGAAACACTCTGCTCCATTTCTACACTTCATCGATACCTCGCGCATAACATATTGCTGTCACATCCCAGCCACATGCCGCGCTATGTCTGTTTAACAAATGTTGCAGATGCATCTCCTCTCAACTTGTCTGATCAGTTCCTGCGAGGAAAACCCTGGACTGTTTCCAGTGTCTGGTGATGGATCTTTGCGCTATCAGTGAGGCGCTTTGAGCCCTATAACATAAAGCCTCTGCGCTTATTCAGCACCCGGGTACCTTGCTTGTGATCAATGGCCAGCAGTCAGGACACTGAATGGAGCACAGATTGAACCACATCTGGGATTTGGATGCTGAATAACAGCCCACTCAACAGGGGCGACTCATGAATAATACACCAGCCAGCCAAGTGTCCCATCTCCTTTGCACTCAGGACCTGTCCAGAGAGCCGAGGGTCAGGGCACAAACAGTCGGCACCTCCGGCTCCAGCGTCCGGCTGTCCTACCGGCCACAGCCGCATGATAGCAGAGAGAACAAAAGAGATGCAGCAAAATTTACAGCAAGGAGTATTTTTATATACAGCACAAAGCGTTGCACATAGAGATGTCAGAAAACTGCATTTAAACAACTTGTGTTGTTTTTGTATTTTTCTGGCTGCAGAGAGAAGGCAGGACAGAACTATTTTACAGATATCATTAATTTCAAAATACATCTAACATCTATATATTGTTATTATAGTGTCTGAGTACATGGCATTTTTTATTTGTACTGCACTGTGCTATTCATAAAATTGTGATATATGACACAATTATATTGTTGTATTTTACACTGCAGGGTGAGTTTTAACAATGTGACCCTCTAATGAAGCAGATGATTTATATAGAAAACATTTCAGTGCATTGTTTCTATTCTTATTGTTGCAAAAACAAATTCCTGACGACTTCCACGGGCTCCATGTATGGATGCATTTATGTTTTGATTTTGATTTTCGGTTACTTTATGGTTTAATTCAAGTCTGTCATGTCAGTGATGAAAGCAGGCATCTTCTTTGTGTATTCATAAGGCGGCCTGAACACAGCCACATGCACTCCTATCTTTTGTTCATTTTTTTTAATGCATTCAGTCTATGTAAGCGTATTTTGCTCAAGTGGATTCAAGGACATTTAAAAGGTCATGGTGGTAAAAATTGGGCATACATCTTTAATGCAAATCCAGTTGATGGAGCCCTCATTTCACCAAATTGAGATCACCTGGTTGCATCGTGCATGCTGTGGGAGCATATTTTCAGATTTAATAACCATGATGGTAAGTCATTCCTCTTTCAGTCATTGACTAGTGATCTGGAAGGTTAATGTGCTTCACTAGCAGAGGGAGTTCACCACTGATCTGGAGAGCAATGTAGGAGGTGCAGCTTTTAGTCGGACATAAAGACTTGATGTTTTATTGTAATTGGTTTTATTTTTAGAAAAGAAATTCCCCCTACATATACACAGATTCTCCTTGAGAGAAATCCCACAGCCTCCTTAGTTTCTGTGAAGTTTGACCTGCACTTGACTGGTTGTTAAAATACAAGACTGTATTATATCAATGGTGGTATATAAGCCAAGGTAATATATTTAAGTTCTGTACTTATGTGCAGTTTGGAGGTATTTGTAGTTTACTTGAGTATTCCTGCTACTTTATTCTTCCTATTCACCATATAGAGAAATATTGTACTTTTTACTACATTTATCTGGCAGCTACAATTACTAGTTACTTCACAAATTAAGATTTTGCCGTTAAAAATTGTGGTTTTACATTTTATGAAAGGCCACCCCGTCATAATCAGTGTCAAGTAGTGAATTCTCATTATATTTCAGATATCATTAGCAGTTCCACTAAAGTAATTTCCCCCTTACACTTCTCACCTTTTTTTCCAATAGCCTCTCTATTTTATAATCACATCAAATCAAAGATTATAGAAACTCCAAAAAGATCATTTTTATTTAGTTTTTTTCTCTTTTGTCTTGTTAATCATCTCAATTACTGAAATTTATCTTGTGACCCTTTGGAGGGGACGTGACCCTTACACTCCTAAACTACCCGAATGTCTGCAAATTACTTAAAACTACAGCTGACCAGTTACACCAGTACAATGCTGCTTGATTCATGATTGAAAATGTTATTGTATATTAGCCACATATATCAGTCATTTTACTGCAGAACCACTTTAACTTTATTTTGCTGATAACACTTCTTTAGCTTAAGTAATATTGTGAATGCAGGACTTTTTCTTGTAATGAAGTAAACTTACAATAATGTCTGACAGCTTCTTCTACTGCATAGTGCATATATCAGTGTAAAATGTTATGCTTTCTTTAGTGTAATGTGAAGTCCTTCGAGATCTCGGATGCTCGTCTGCACAGAAAGCAAAGTGCATCCACTCGCAGTGGCTCCTCTCTTCCATGCTCCCCCATGTCTGCTTCACACACCGCTTACCCTACGACATTTGGGACGAGTTTCTCACTGCTTGGCTTCTCACATCTTGGACACTGACACAAAATAAATGAAGACACAAAGAAGACACAAGGTTCAGAGTTGGAAGGGGTTGGTGGCTGAGGTGTGAAACTATTGGGGTGTAAAATTGCCCTGGCAGCCGTGCTGTTGTTTCAGCATTTCATGGCGAGCTGCTCAGCTAGACTCTACTTGCCTGTTCAGTGCCTCCTACCATCTAGTACCTCTTTTCATTTGTTTTTCTGTCCACGCCGTACCTCTGCTGAGCTTGGCCTTTGCTCCGCAGAACTTGTAGAAAATAAAACACTGTAATAACTATCTTGGCTGCTAAGTGTTCACGATGGCGTGGTTGTGCTTCCTTGATCAGAGAGCTGTTGAGTAATAGAGTGGCTCGCTTTCGTTCTCCGCTAAAAACGATCCCGGTGGGAGAGAGCAGAAGGTTCAACAGGCTAATATTCTCGCATTAATTTGTCCAAAGATGTCCAACTGTTCTCCAGAAGCTCTCATTACTTGTGATCAGTCACAGGGCGGCTAATTGTCTTTTGTGGGGAAGGAGAGCCTTTACTGGTGCATGGAAGAGCCTGACTGGTGCTTCCTCCTCGTGGCAGCAGGAGGCCGTGGTCAGGCCGTGGAGAGAGCACAGACGTAGAGCAGAGTACGCTGCAACGCATTTGGCTGTCAGTATGATGCCTGGGGTTTGTTATTAAAAGCATGGGGTGAAACACAGTGACTGTTCCGAGCAGCAGGCAGAGCTACGTGACATCAGTCGCATTGTTATTTTGGTTCATTAAGTGGTGTTGTTTCACTAATTGGTTTTCTTACGGCCTAAAGCTGGTAATTGGTGACATGTTTATGGCTTTAGATTGTGTGCCTGTTATGTTAAGAACCCAAATATAATTAATTACAAAAAAGATTAGATAATTTTTGACAGTAAAAAGCGCAACACAAAAAAACGAGGGCAAAGTTGCTCAATGCTCTGTTCTATTATCTATATTTGATGATCATGTTTACTCACATTAGTTTCACATTTTCTGCTCTTTCTTTGAACCGCTTCTGAACAGATGGCTGGAACAACTCCGCTGCTCTCCTCCCCTGTGTGTCTGATTCTACATTCATAAAGCTAATGTTAGACCAGATTAGTTTCTCTGATGCCCATGAAGCAACTTCTCATTATTGCCTGTGGTTGAGAGTGGGCAGACTGGGAGTGCACAGGACAGTGTTCGCTCCGACAGGCTTCCGGAAAGTCTTTGTGGCCAGAGTGAGAGAAATAAAAGTATGAGGAGAGCCTCCCTCCAGTGGGCTGTGTCTGGTGTTGGCCTGCCCTGCGGTAAGGCAAGGTTATTCAGATGAAAGATGGTGTTGAGATTAGTGAGCCCTGCCCGAGCGTGTGGACGTCCAGCATGCCGCACTGCGTGATTTATGAGAGTCGTGATATCAGCGGTCGCCACATGAATAAACCATGTGGGCAGAATTAAGCTCCTGTTAAACGACGCACAGCATTTTCCCAGGTGCCTCAACGACCAAGTAGGAATCACAGTCATGAAAGTTGTGTTGTTGCTGTTGCAGTCACACGAGACTGATTTCTGATGGCCCAGTGCAGCAGCTGAACAGCTTTTAAATCTTCTCTGAGGATTTTCTTAACCGCTGATAGGTCCCCTGACTTGATCAACACTTTGACTGGATTAAGGTCATCTTTACTTTTATACAAACTTTGATTGTAATTAGGGATGTTGTGATATACTGGGATTGGCAATGACAGCGATATTGAAAGAAGAAATGATTAATGAATTGATATCATATTAATAATATTTCACAGGGTGCTCTGGCTTCCTCCCACAGTCCAAAGACACCCTTAGGTTAATTGGTGATTCTAAACTGGCTGTAGGTGTGAATGTGTGTGTGCTTGGTTGTCTGTCTCTCCATGTCAACCCTGTGATGGACTGGAGTCTTGTCCAGGTTGCACCCCACCTTTCACCCTCTGTCAGCTGTGATAGGCTCCATCCCCAGGCTGACAGGATAAAGTGGTGTATAGATAATGGATGGATGGATATTAATAATACACATATGATAGTATCATAATCCACACCAGTAACTATGTGGCTGACACTCCAACATACAGTTATGTTTACAGACACTCTCTCCATCTTGCTACATATACATTTACAGTCTAATTCATTTGTCAATAAAGAAACAAAACGCACAATAAACAAAGTTAAAAATTAATTTGACTGATAGCTTTATTTTTTTTTCTGATTTCCATAAGATATCGCAATCATATTGTTAATTGTGAATTATTTTAAACAAAATAATCACAGTGGTGTGAATATGATATTGCGTTGTGTTTGTAACAAAATACAAACATGCAAAGTTTGAAGGCTCAACACAAGACAGTGTAATTCTACTAAATGATTTCTATCATAATCTGTTCAATACCAGTGATATTATAATTAATGATATTATGATATTATTGAAATGTGCTTCTTAAAAAAAACCTACCGGGCTGCAACTAACTCATTTTCATTTCAGTGAATCATTTAGTCAATGAAATAGTGAAAATCTTCAAAATTAAAAAATTGAAACAACAGTTTTTTTTTTCTATTTCTGTGGTGCAGGACTGAGCTTTGTCAACGACAAATTTAAGAGAAAAATCCTGCATTGCAAACTGAGGAT
>OMNN01033286.1:0-25310 GCA_900302755.1 Chromis chromis | reverse complement strand
AACTGATTATTCATATTCCTCGGTCAGGATGTGGCCCAGAAGTTGATTGACAGCATGCCAGGGTGAATAGCAGAGGTCTTAAAAAAAAGGGTAAACACAGCAAATATTGACTCTTTGCATAAACTCAATTTATTGTCAATAAAAGCTTTTGACAATTATGAAATGCTTATAATTATACTTCAGTATACCAGAGTGACATTTTACAAAAAGATCTAAAAACACTGAAGCAGTGAACTTTGTGAAAACTAATTTTTGTGTCATTCTCAAAACTTTTGGCCACGGCTGTACTGGTGTTCTTAACGTTGTGGTTGATCGGTGTACCTACCATCCAACAAAAGATAAAGCAGCCAAACATATGAAGTCACAATACGTGTATTTTTTTTTTTATTGAAATATAATCGACCCCTGAGGCTAGATAAAAAGGCCACAGTTTGTTTGTGCCTCGTCTAGCTCCTCAGTCTGACACAGCCAGTTAGAACACAACAGACCTGCCAAAAAACACACATTACACAACTGGTGTGAAAATTCCAAATAGTTTTTTTTTTCTTTCTTTTGTGATCCAAAATTAAATGGCCCTTCACACAGTGACACAGTGTAAATCAATTACATAAGTACAATTACAAAAAAAAGAAAAAAATAATGCTACCTCTCCAAACAAAAGTGCTCAATTTGGCTCACATATGATCCAGGGTCAAAAATACATGTATTCACTTTCAGCATTTATATTTGGTCTGCCAGAGGTTTGTTTGTATCAGCTGTGATGATTAAACCAAGGAGGGTAGCAATCGGTTTTGAAATTGTATTCTGGACCTAAAACCAAAGTCAGATAATAGCAGTTCTTGCTCTTTTTTTTTTTTTTTTTTGCAGAAAGAAGAGAAAACTGATACCACTTTCCTGTCTGTACAGTAAATATGAAGCCAGCAGCCAGTTATGGGGAAACCCATCTGCTGGCTCTGACCATTTTCTTCTTGTTCTGACCCTTGTGTGATTGCGTTCTCACTTGCGAAGCCATCCGCACGAGCTCCAGTAAAGCAGAGGTCCTTTTTTTTAAGCTCAGGACCGAGTTCTGTTTCTTCATCTTGGTCCACAATAAACAGGGACTACAAGGCAAAAGGCCGTTGACCCATTGAGAGCCCCCCAAATATATAAGAAAAAGAAAAATAATGAAAGAAAAGGGGAATTTAGTTTTTTTGTCCAGGTCTGGGACACACTGAGGTAACATAGACAGTAATAAATTATTCAGTTGTTTAAAAAACACTTTGCAAGAATCATATCAATTCATATCAATAATACAAAATGGTATCAAACATACATGATGCAACATTTTCATCAACACATTCAATTTTTTTTTCTTCTTCTTTTTAACCCCCACGATCCAGAGTCTGATGCTTCACTGCTCATCGATCAGTTCTTTAAAGTCCTTCTCTGAAAACTCCATGTGAAGTTCCTTTAACAGTAGATGTAAAGTAATACTGTAGTCCTTCTTTTGCTGAGGTTGATGTTCCTCTTCCATGCTGAGGTGAATTTGTATGCCATTCAACAAGTGAGATTTTTCATATGCAACCTTCTTAATTCCAAAACGGAGTAATTTCAATACCTTTTTGAATGATTAAATCTCTGTTACAATCACCGCCAAGGCAACAGGCATACACAGGCACACAGGGTTGCAACACTAATCAGCTGTTCGCTCGCTTTGTTATTCGATTTTTACATTCAAATCATTTTTACCGTGCCTTTCATTTCACTTACAGATTTAAAAAGAAAACAACATGCCAATAGGAAAGTCGGAAATTGTATTAAAAGTGCAAAAATGTATTCCTTCAAGAGTCGGTATTCACCCAGACAAGAAAGTTGTCCACCGAAACTTTAGTGCGTTAACAGTACAAGCCATTTCGTAGGTTATTAAATTGTACATTCCCATCCACCTCACGACCACAAACATGGTTTCACTGAATGTGTTGTTGCTTCGAGTGTGTGGTTTTCCTACAACTAAACGTGGTCTGTAGCTAAGTCAACATGGCTTTAAGCCCCAGGAGCATCACACTTGTCCAGCCCAGACAGGCTGACATATTCTCAGGGCTACAGTATTTATTGTCTGTCCTTCAATGAGCACGATTCATCCTATAACATAGTCCTGAATTCTGGTGCAGTCTGAAAAGCCCCTAGACTGAAATAAAGTGACATCACATTATTTTGGTTAGTGGCCAGTGCAAATCAGTTTCTCCAGCCTGTTTCACCTCCTGAAGCTCTCTTTATCCCTTATCTACTCTATGTCCTTAAGAAGTTCCTGTAAAACAGCATTGAATTTGTTTACATTGCCACCTATAATTAGATTTTTTTTATATCACAAATATATTTGTATTTTTCTATACTTTTAGATAAAAAAACAAACATAGAAAGTAACTTTCTTAAGAAGCTTGTTAATTTGTTAAGAAGGGAACTATTGTTCATACAGTACTGATAAAGGATGCACTCGTTACACCACTGACGATGACTGAAGAGGCAACCAAACCGACAATTTGAAACACTTGAAAAGACAAAAAGTGGCTCGTGTGTGTGTGTGTGTGTGTACTGTCTGCGTATGTGAAAATAATCCTTTGTAAGAGTATCTGTAAACATGGCCCTTAACAGATCAGTGTTGGGGTAAACCCCGTTACATTTAAAATGGAACCACAGAAACGGACTAATCTTATTCTGCTTTACAGTCACAATATTTAAACACCTTTTCAACCATCTGATATGGCCTTAGCATTCACCCGTCAACTGATATGACACATTTTCTCACCACGTATCGTTTCTTTCGCCCCCCTCCCTTCCTCTCCCGACTGACATTTCCAAACCAGAGTATCAAACGACCACAAGCTACACTCACATGACTCGCAGTCCACCACACGACGTCTACTGTCACCGCTCTCACATTCGACCACTATGCTCTCATGGTGTTGCCTCTACAGAGAAGAGAAGCCTATCTAGGGATCACACAGGTGCTTTTCTTCCACAGATTGTAGGAGTGTAAGGATAGAAAGGAGTCCGTAAAACATGAGGCGCCATTATCAGCCAGTTGCTCCCATTTTCTTCTCTTTCTCGAGAAGACAAGCTCCAATGTCAAGGTGATTCTCTGTCTTTTTATTTTCCCCCCGCCGAGTTTATTGTCTTGTGCCACGTTTGATATGAAATTCAAAAAATTACACTTGATTGAGGAAACAGTTAGGTGACTATGTAGCTCGGGGTTGAATACAGACGAGGCAAGGGGGTCGAAAAAAACATCAGAAAGGGACCGTAAAGTGAGGAGAGACGGCTTTGCACTCATTCCAAGGCATAGTGAATGGCTGAGGGGACATCAGTCCGACTTCGCAGATTCATTCCACCCTTCGCCCCCTCTGAGTCCATCCACTGACCACCCTCCCCCATCCCCCGTCCCTTTTGTGCTCCAGTAGTTAACCACTGCTGGGGAGTTCCCTGACATCCAAAGGTATATTGGTGTGCGTGTGGGTGTGTGTATGTTGTGAAGGATAAAACGGGACGAGAGAGGTCACAATATGGCGCAGTGGAACCTGTGGGAACCTGTGGAACGCTCTGCTCTCCATTTCATCTTCTTTTTCTTCTTCTGGTTTCGCTCTGGGACCTGTTGTCTGTGGGTGGTGGAAAAGAAAAAGCAGAAAGAGTTAGAGAAAATAATCTTAACTCCAGACCTACTTAACAAGGCTTTACATAATTATCTAATGGGAAAAAAAGTAACACAGTGGTCATTTTTCAAGTCAAAGCTGCTGTTGAAGGAACTACAACAGAAAGCTCACATGCTCTCCTGCCAAGACGCCTCTCTCATGTCTGTCTAGTAAAGTTACAGCCAGCACAAAGACTGGAAATACAAGGAAACTATTTGCCTGAATCTGTAAGAAAGTCCATCTATCAAGCAAGGAAATGGACTATTTCTTTGTGTCTGTTGGTCTTCCATGTCCTGTGCATTTATCCTTTCTTTGGAAATATCAATTTTTCTTTTTTACTTTCCCTCTTTGACATAATTTTGCAGCATCTGTGATTTCTGCTCCAATAATTCCAGCAACACCTACTGTAAATCCGTGGCAGCTGTACAAGTGGGTCATACTACATAGACCTTTATACCCCTTTAGGGTTTTAAAATTTTTATTATTTGCCGTTTTTTTAATGACTTTTGTGCTTGTTGTTATTGATGTGTCCTGGTTGTGCTGTGTTTGTCTGGTTTTAGACCTTATCCACATGTACAGGCTTATGTTTTAGAACTGAGTTTGTCCTCCTTTGCTGACAAAGAACCTCTCGTTGCACATGAAAATGTCAAAACACAACTGAAGTGCTATCAAGAGTAGGCGAAACCAACAGGCAGCGATATAACCCCATAGCAAATCCAAAGCCTGGAACAAAGCTATTATATTGTTACTGACAATGGTGTATTGAGAAAGGAGAGAATCAAATGCGTGGACTGATTCGAACACCTCTGTTCCTCAATATAGTGGAAGAGTAGCTATACATTTATATGTTAACATGCAAAAAGTCCATTTAGCAAAGTTAGCAGCCGCATTATTTTAATTTCCAAATATCACCAAGGAAGGAGTTTTCCAAAAGCTCAGTTGTCAGTAACCTAAAACAGTGTTTGTGTGTGGGGGGAAAAAAGGCCAAACTGCATAGAAGAAGCTACATTTACAAAAGTACCCATGGATGTGTGGACAGGGCCTCACAATGTTTCTCTGCTTTAAGGTCTCTCTTGAAAAAAAGACATCTCAATCTTAATGAGACCACCTGATAAAATAAAGTTTCTCTTCTAAACGTTAAAGCAATCAATAGTGAACTGTTAGAGATTTTGCATTTTATAGGTGGGTGCTCAAGGCAGCTGAAGGCAACTTCCAGAAGTACAGAGAGGACAGACAGTCAGACTGAACTGCTGATGTGTCAGTCAGGAAAAGGCATAATCATCACTTTTCTATTCCACCCCTCTAACGACTGAAGTTCTACAATGTGACCACAAGAGGGCAATGTTGATCCATCAATCTGCTCCTCTCTTCTTTGGTACATTATGAAAGAGGAGTTTCCTCATGAGTCAGTTACAGACCTGGCATGTGCACAATGAGAGCTTTCCACTACGCCGCTACTCTTTTTACACATTAATAGAAGAACACACCAGTCCTTTACTGCTGTGTATTTGGTTATAGAAGTACAAGTACTAAACATTCTATTGGTCCTTGCAACAAGAACTAAAAACAGGATATGACCACATAGAAAACATGTACATAAACCAAATTCTTCTGAAATTACAAGTGTCAAGACAGGAAATAGCACTGGGATTTGTCTTTCCTTTTCCACTCTTCCTGAAAGCACTTTCACTGCCTTCACATTCCAGCATTACACTCTCTCAGTGCCACTAACCTCTGTATAAGTGACATACACTTCGAAAACGGAGGTGAAAGGGAGCTTTGCATTGACTTAACACCGTTTTATTAGATACAATGACTGTATTTTAGTTGTAAACAATTAGCTTTAATAGCTCTCTTTTCTCTCACATTATATTCCATGTAAAGACTTTCACCCAAAAGTCTTTACTGCATGTAAGTGACTGAAAACACAAGTGAACCTGAAGTTACCTTATAACGCGGACCAGCTCGTGAAAGGCTTTGTCCACATTCATTGGGGGATCCTTGGCACTGGTTTCAATATAAGTTATCTGAAGAAGAGAGTTGGAATAGGGAAACATAATACAATTAGCATTAAATCCTTACAAGCAAAACAACAACCAGATGCTACGCAGTTAAGAAACAACAACAATCACAAAGTTCTAGTCTGGTGACCCATCAGTCATGGAAAGAACAGTGATCAATTAACAGTGCCTGATGCTAGTGTGTGTTGTACTTTTTCACTTGGCAGCATATGAACACTTCAGAAGTGATTAAGTAAAAGAGCCACGCGTGACATGAAGTCACTTCCCTGAAGCTAGAGGACACAGAGTGAACTGTTCTTTTCCCTAAATCCCTCAGGACCAAACTCTACAGGGAGAGAGCAAACTCAGCCACTCTGAGCCCTCTCTCCCTGAATGAAGGTTACACGACTGTCACATCACACTGTGTGAGATACAATTAAAAGATGTGTTTATGTAAGAAAATATATGATAGTAATGAAAACAAAACACATATTTTCGATCTACAGGGGTTTTTAAAACTTGGGAAGGTAAACTTTGAGACTTTTTTATATTTGCAATATTAAAAGTTTAACACGTTAGAGACCAGTTCTCCCTTTTCAGAGTAAAAGTAAAAGTGGAAAGCAAAAGTGGTCCTAGCAATCTTACTAGGTTGGACTCGCTTTCAACAAAGCACATATCTGAAACGGATAGGAGCGCAGATTCAACAAGCATACAGTACATGCACATAGTAAATAAGCTACTACTGCAAATATCCTGCAGTGAAAATGTCTCCTTAATAAAAATAACATGATATGGTAAACATATATATACATATACCTTGACTTTTGTAAACGGATCAGACTTTTACAGTGATACGACAGCTATGATAGAGCTCAGGACTCTGTTGACCGAAGATTTCAAACAAACAATTTAACTGTATCTAATAAACTGTGACTCTGTGTGAAGTGAAAAGAAGTACACTGTGTCATTTGCCGTTAAAGATTATGTCCTCTGTCTTTATAACCGTTCTGTGAGTTTAAGTATAGTTCATACAGTCTTTTTAGTCTCATGTTTATCAGTAGCTCCATGAACCCATTATTTCACCATCATGTGATGTTTTTTTGTAGATCAGGACAAACACAGCTGTCAGGCTTTAATTATGGATGCGCTCTCTGAAACCACAATAAACTTTTAACATTCAGTTCAGGTTAAGTTTTACTCTAACTTTGGATTGAATTATTTCAGATACAGGGATACAACTCTGTGAGGAAAGGTCTTTAATGTTGCTGCACCCACAATAGTATGTGTCTCTGTAGTCACTACAGTGCAAATGAAACAACTCTTAGAAACTTGCTTAAACATATTCATAGCATAGAAAATGAGATTGTTGCACACAGTTGACAATAAGTTAGAGACAAATCCTTCAGGAAAACTTACATTATGTTTTGCAGCCATTTCTTGGCCCTGGTCAGTTGTGATCTTTCTCAGATGGACTAAGTCCACTTTGTTAGCAACCAGCACCATGGGGAAGGCCTCCCTGAGAGGGAAAGGACACACACACAATATATATATAATGCATTTCTTTACAAGTGAATATTTGACTTATATCCAAATCATCTGCATTGGTTTTAAAGATTTATTTTTGGCCTTTTATGCCTTTATTGGATAGGGCAGTAGATAGAGTCGGAAACGGGAGAGTGTGGGGAAGGACATGCGGTAAACGCCCGAGGTCAGAATCAAACCCGGGACAGCCACTACGCCTCTGCACTTGGGTCACGCGACATAACCATTAGGCTATCGGGGCGCCCATCTGCATTGGTAATAAAGAGTGTTTTATAGTCTTATGAGGTCAGGTGAGGACAGACACTTAAAACAGGCAGTACGTGGCATAAAATAATACATTAAAGCAGATACAATGCTGTGGCTCAGTAGTTCACACACAATAGATAACCGCCACAAGTTCAGTTTGGAAAAAGCATCATGTGCTCCAGAAATTGTTTGTGAGGCGTCAGATTTCTGCAACACTTAAATCTTGGGGGGAAATGGGCAACAGTTGAACACCACCAAATATGGACAGACAGCAACTTGCTTAGTTCTAGTTTCTATTTTTGTTTCATCTCAGGCTCAGTCTTATTGTTTGTTGTCAGTCACCGTCAGTGAACAGATGCTTCTCTTCTCTCTCATTCACAACACAACAGATTTTAGTTTTGGATGTACTGCCAACTGTCTGCAGCTTTAGGAAAGAAAAAAAAAAGAAAGAAGAAAAAGCTGATCCTTAACTGCTCTTCTCCCAGTGGTAGCTCTAGTGCTGACTGAACCAGGCCTGCTGAGTCAGCAGGAGGGACAGAGGAGGGCAAAGTCTGGTCTTAAATGAAGATGAGGGCTCTGTGGTGACAAGGCAGCACTGACTGGATAGATGCCTTTGCTTAGCTGACGGTTGTCCCCAAATCCTTACTAATACAGTAAAATTAAGACATGGTAATCCAAACATGCGAGCTGTGCACCAGCCCTCGCCTTTACCATCATGTAAATGTCTACTGCAGCTGACAGAGCTACTTCCTCTTTTGGTAACTTTAACTTGCTATATTTACTGTAGTCATGCACACATAGACTGTCAGAGTAGTGTTTGATTGTATCAGACATTTTGTCTTCACTTCCAAATAATCTATATGACTGTGACAAACTGACCAGTCTGACTACCAAACTGCTCATACAACATGTCCAAATGAACTCTGAGACTAGTTCTGCCCCTTTTAGAGTTTTAATGCTCTTTTACTCATTGCAGATGCTGGTAATTCTGCTGTCCTTGTATCCCTTGATCTCACTGCTCCATTCGATACAGTGGACCATGAGATTCTGATCTCCCGTCTCGAGCAGTGCATTAGTATCTGTGCCACTGCTCTAAATTGGTTTAAATCTTATCTGACTGATAGATCGTTTTCCATCAGCACTGGCAATTACCCTTCTCAGTCACCCCTCTGCCCTGTGGTGTACCTCAAGGCTTCTTATTAGGTTTTATTTTATTTTCATTATATATGCTGCCACTGGGGTCCATATTTCTAAAACATATCATTTCCTATGCTGATGATACTCCGATATACCTACTGCTGAATTTTCTTACTGTCTCTTGTGGTAATTCCTTGATCACTTGTTTGGCTGATGTTTAACGTGGTTCTCTCAAAATATTCTCAACCCCAATGAAAATAAAAGATCTGAGTACTCAACTGTGTCACTCTGCAGTATCATAAGTTGGTTTTAAGGTAGACTATTGGACACCTCATGCACAGAACCTTTGTGTTATTTTTGATTCTCCCTCTAAATTAGACTTGCGATCAAATCAGAAGTCAAAGCCAGTTTTTCTCAACTAAGTGTTCTAGCTAAGGTCAAACTCTTCCTTTCCTTTTGAGAAGGTCGCTCTTGCTTTTATGATGTCTAGGCTGGACAACTGCAATTTATTGAATGTTGTAATGGCTCAGGTACCAATATGGTTGCAGTTGGTTCAAAATGCTGCAACTAGGCTCCTCACTGGTACATGCAAGTGGTCATATTCTGTCTATACGGGCATCCTTCTCATTCCTTGTATCCATTCCAATTACAAGGCCTCACAACAGTCCTGTATATTTATTTTTCATCACTACCTCCTTGAGTCAATGGTGGGTCATTTGGCAGTTGTTTCTTAGGCTCCCTCTCTAGTACAACTGACTTCCCTTGTTCTTTATCCCACAATGACAATGGTTTAATGTTTAATGGGTCGTTTTATGATTTTATTGACTTATTTGTTTTTAATTAGTTTCAATGGTTGTATTTGTCTGATGTTGTGCGGTACTTTGGTCAACATATTGCTTTGTTTAATTGTGCTATAAAATTAAACCGACTTCACTCAACTGTATTCCCAGATAATGGCATCATAAACAAACGAATACAACTAAAAGGACATTAGTAAGACACATGTAGTAGGGAATCATGTGTTCCTTAAACAGAAAGTGGAATCTATTTAGATAAAATAACATACAGCATTTATCATCTGCAGCAATGAAAACCTCCAACTTTAAATAACCTACTGCTCTTGACCAAATTAAGTCAGGTATGATTGAGAATTGAGAAATTAAGTGTTGTCCAAGTTTAAATCATGCATGATATCACACATACACAGTAAAAAGTGCTATAAGTTAGGAGAGCATCCCTATGGAAGCCCAACTACCCATTGGGAGTAATGACTTTATCTAATTTGTTATTCAGCTATAGTGCCATAACATAACATGCTTCAGGATATCCTAAATAATAAATTCATGCACAAAGACTAAATCATACTTATGACTCAGTATTCTTTTGTTTTGTAAATGTTTTCTTGGTCAGTATTGATGCCTGCTGTATAATGCTCAGCTGGGCTGTTGCATCCTACCTGTCTTTGACCCGTAGAATGAGTTGATGGAATCGGTCAACATGTTCAAAGCTGGCCTTGTCTGTCACTGAGAAGACAATGAGGAAGCCGTCTCCAGTCCTCATATACTGCTCCCTCATTGCACTGAACTCCTCCTGGCCGGCTGTGTCCAGCACTGGGTAGATGTAGGACCACAAATTCATTATTACACATTGCAAGATATGCCTTTGAACATACGGTATAGCTTGTGTATTATAATTTTGACTAAAAAATGTTTCCTATTAAATACACAGGTCATTCCTTATTCGCCATGTACACAGTCAATTAGGTATTGTAAAGCATACCACAACCTGTCAAAGCTGTGACCCAGTCAGATTTAGTCCCAATATCATTGGTAAGTTGTCCTGACTAAAAGCATTTTTTTTGTAAAAACGTTTTTTTTTTATTTGCCAACAAATAAACTGACCCACTTTGCAGGAATTATTCCACAATGGCACCGTGGAATTTTGTCATTGTGTTGTTTCAATTTCCTGCAAGTAAGCTGTCAGAACAATTTTCACAGCCCTGAGAAAAACCCTCCCAGTGAGCACCAAATGGGGTTTCACTGCTGATTTCTAGTTGAAAACTGGGAGATATTCAGTCCGAGTGCGAAGGACCTCTTTTTAAGCACTTAAAATGCAGTTACAACATCAAGTGTCACAAAACACACATTTGTTTGATCACTCTGATACTTTGTTTAATTGTAGGTTGAAAGAGGGATGATAATAATTACTGTAAAGGATTTTTTTTCATCAGAATGTAGTGGGCACAAAGAAAGTGTCAACTTATTTAATGTTTCATACAAAATGCCACAAATATGGAACTATATAAACTATGTGCTGCCAACATGAAGCTTCCAGGACATCTTAACAGGAGCATTTGTATACATCAAAGTAAAATAAGAATTTGCAGTCATAGGTACTTTTGGGGTAACATTTTCAACTACTATGGTAGTAGTTGTTACAGTGTTACAATTCTATTTAGCAGACGCTTTTATCCAAAGCGATGTACATAGGTAGGTAGGCAGGACAGCATTAAGGACCTTGCCTAAGGGTCCTCACTGGATACCTGCGCCCTGACCGGGATTTGAACCACCAATCTCCCATGCCAAGTTCTGGGGTGTGACTCACTGTGCTATCCAGCTGATGTAACCAATCAGCTGTGAGCTATCCAGCAATGTAAACATTATAAGCCTGTGTTGCTAACAGCAGGTTAACTGAATAGGTTAGTGGGTTTGGAGTATTAAGGTTGTGGGTACAATCCCTGCTCTAACAACAGATTTTTCATATCGCTCCCTCTTACTACAACTTTTGTTGTTTTTTTGTTGGGTAAAATGAAATAAGGTGTAAATGTGAACGCTATATGTCACTTTTGAACCTGCTCTCACTGTCTTTTTACTGGGCACTGTAGTTGTGTGTTTTGTATGTACCTTTTCAACAGAAAAGTGCTCACTGGGCTTGCAGATCTAGTTAAATCTGTGGCCCAATAACGTTTACGAGTAGCACTCTCAAATCTCAGCTACACTTATATAACAGTTCTGTCAGAGAAGTAGGATTTTCTCTTGGCACGGGTGCTCAGTGGTCACAGTCAAAAAACTACATCAACAGTTTACAGAAAGACACATTCCCATTAACTGTGCTTTTCTGTAGTCATTTTCCAATATGTGATATGCTTCCAACATACATTTAATTCAGTACTTTCCGTGGGATGTTAAATAATCCATAAAACTATGAAATGCTGCAGAATTTTTTTTCCCACATGCAAAAACCAAAGCCGAGCCTTTCTCATTAATTCTGTCAGAAACTTGCTATCCCACAGCTAGCTCAGTGTAGAAAACAGCTACCACAGGAATGCAGTTCAAAGCTTTGAAAACAGTTACAAATGTTAACTCAGTGGACTACGATGGACATGTATATTTGACGCCAACAGGAAAAAGAAAACAATAAATAAAAAGCACATTGGCACGGTCATGGAGATCATTCCCAGCTGCTTCATTTCACATGCAGTCCTACTCACCATCCAGTATTGCCCACTGTCCATCTATTTCAGTGTGTTTCAGATAGGAGTCCTCAATTGTGGGATCATAGTCTGGCACGAAGATCTTCTGGAAAAACTGGATGGTAAGGGCGCTCTTCCCAACACCCCCATCCCCCACCACCACCAGCTTGTATGTTGGCAGGTTGTCACTTGGCACGGCGCTGGTTGCCATGGCTACCTCGACAGTGGTGGTAAAGGTGGGAAGTAGGCTAGTAGGTGGCTGATGATCACACCTGGCTGAAACGGAGGATGGAGAAAGAGAGAAAAACAAAAAGGGATTGACAACAAAGAAGAGAACAAGGCAGAGAGGTGTTAAGGTTTTTTTTTTTTTTGTTGCAGCTGCTTTTTCATCACCATGGAGACAACAGACCACAGCTAGGAATTGCAGATCAAAGCAGAAAGATGGGGGAAAAAAATAGAAAGACGGAAAAACTAGACAAAGAGAGGCCAAAAGACAGAGTTCAGCACTATTCAGGCCAGCATATTTTCATAGCTGAGCGACAGTAATTCAGATCTCAAGCTGCACCCACCAGAGAAAGACAACAAGCTGAACGACAGCTGGCTAGAAAATGTGGCAAAGAGGGTCTGTGAAAGTGAAACAACTGACTTTTTATTGCTACAGAGAAGTTGGTGTTTTTCCATTCCCTTTATTGTAGTATCTTGGAGCCAACACTTAACAGTCATTACAGGAACTGCATCTTACAGCGACTACAACTGTATTGACTTGAGCGTGTTTGCCAGAGGGGCATTATTTTGCAACTGGCCATGAATGTTCAATATTAAGTGCACCAGCACATCATTTATCTGCACATTAAATCATTCTATGCACCTTTTGGCGCCACAGAAATAAGTTTAACCTGTGGGCTTTTGGGGGCAGTGGTGACCTAGTGGTTTGTGAAGCGAACTTGTAACCAGTGGGTCGCCAGTTCGAGTCCCCGGACTGGCAAGAGGTTGAGGTGGGAAAGTGAGAGCGACCGCTTGTCCCAGTCACCACCACTGTGGGTCCTGCTCCCCGGGCACTGCACCACGGCAGCCCACTGCTCTTAGTAAGTATAGTTAAGGTTAACTTTGAATAGGATGGGTCAAAGCAGAGAAGGAATTTCCCCAAGGGGATTATTATTATTTATTATTATTCTGCATCGTGGTTGTGAACAGGATGCTGTGACACACTATGATCTCTTGGAGGTGATCTCTGATTATTCTGACAGAGACAAATGACAAAGAAAAACTGACATGTAATAAGGTGCCCACTGCAGCTCTGCTCCCACAGAAGGACAGTACCAAAGGGGGGAGAATGTGTATGGACAACGGGTGTGGAACTAGCAGCAGGGACTGGTGGTGGGTTAATAACTGACGGGTCAACGGTCCATAATTACAGGAGGTTTCTGGCCAACCCCTCCACTAAGAAAAGAGACCTTTTGCCCAACGTGACCTTGCTTAGACATGATTTTGGCATCAAAAATGTTTACAACTAGCATATCAAATGAGACCACGTAATACTGTAAGACACCATCCAGAGCGCTGGAGGTTAGTAAATAAAAGTAAACACCAACTGTAATTCACTTTTGTTGCTAATAAAACCAAAAGAATTAGTAAAACAGTGTCTTGGTTAACCAGCATGAACAAATGCCACTAATAAGCAGTACTCAGCTTGTAAACAAAACATCATGAATCTAAAATAGCACGCCCAGCTGCAGTGACTCAAACCTATGGGACAGCCGCAAACAATGGAAACACCTGTGAGTCAAAGCACTGGGAACTGTGACGCAGGAGCAGCTTGGAGGGGCTCCCAGAGCCACAGAGAGAAGCAGAGGAACCTGCAGCAGCAACTCGCAAAGCAAACAATCTCCAATCTGTGTAACGCAGAATGATGACACACATTGAGAGTTACACCTGTTAAATGTCAGTGTGATCAATGAAAATGTTCAGGCCATGTGCGACTAAAATGCTCACACTGGAGCCTTGAAACTGCTAAGAGTGCAGGCATCTAAAGGGGTAGAATCACTTTTTAATAGGGGTGTAACAATACACCTTATTCGTATTGAACCGTACGGTACAGGCACTTTCGGTTTGGTACAGAGGTGTACCGCGGTCCGAAAATGTTAAGACTATTAAGAATGGCCAATGTACAGAATGGTTTTAATTGTGAAACTTAAAACCTCATAGTGCCCACAGTTGTGGCGGACCTTCTCCGTCTCACAGTTGCACAGTATTGCGGAACTAAAAACAAGTAGGAGTTTCCAGTAGACCACAGGATGTGACGGACTGTCTATTCTCCTGCCGACGCTTCTGTGATAAGCCTCGTCTGTATGGCTAGCGAATGGGATGGCTAATGCTAACAACAAGAAGCCAGAGCTGGAAGACGCTTAGCTGTCATTAATATCACCCATCTGGGATCACTTCGGTTTAAGGTTTGAGAAAATAAACAAATGTTTTGGATTAATTATGAGCAGGTTTTGTTTTGTTTTTTTGTTTTTTTTCCCCTTAACTGAGAACCGTACCAAACCGGGATTTTTGTGTGCCGTTACACCCCTGCTTTTTAAGGCTTGCTATGTTCAGCTTTCAGCACTTGAACAGCTTCAGTGTAACATGCATTCTTTTCTCTGGTTTGAAGCTCTATTCGCTGTGTTCTATGTACTGTATATGAGTCTTATTATTTTCTCCTCCAGTCTCCTACGGCTTTATTGCAGCTGTATGTGCTGTTTTAAGACACTTCTAAAGCCAAGCTGTTGCTTCAAATTTAGAGCTTTCCCCTGAAAAGCTCCAACAGGCTTCTACTGTAATTCATATATAGGAACTGCAGCAGCATTTGTCACCAAGGTTTGCACCTCACTGCTATTGTGGGGAAAGTTGGGTCTACCACGATATGATCCCATTTTTTGTACGCTGACGTGTTTTAAGTCTAAGTAAGAATAGTAAAAGAAGCCACAGCCACAAACTGGTTGGATAACGTTTCTGTATGCGGCCTAGAAGCAGAAACCAGACTGATGACATCTTCTCTCTCTGGCCCAATACAACCACAGGACCAGCAGAGAAATATGATGGCTCAGACGCAGATGGACAACTGCAGTTTGTAATTATGGTTTTGCAAAACAAAAATAAACATCTTGCTACACTATGAGAGGTTTAACAGAAGAGTGTTTTTTGTTTTCTGCACAAATGGCTCAAGTCGAGGCTCAAAATGTTAAATGAATCTACTTAATCAGTACCTACACCAGAGGAATGGCTTGTACAGTTCTCAGAGTCATAAATATAACACCGTAATATCTGTATGGTTTCAATCACTAAGGGCCATGGCTCAGTGTCAGAGCTTCAATATCTGTCATGCAATCTCATGCTGTTATGGCAAAAAAGCTCACACCACAGTTGGCCTCAAAGCTGTGAGAGCTACGAAAAGAGCAAGACATGGGAGAGGAGAGAGGAGAGGAGGGTGAGAGAAATCGGAAACAGAAGAGTGAGGCAGAGGAAGCAGGGGCACATGAGGACAAAGTTGATAGAAATGTTACAATATGGTGTTGAGTCACTACAGAAGACGGAGCAATTTAATAGTTAGCTTCCCGTTTCTCGACCCATTCTTTTATTATTTCTCCTGACAGATGACATTAACAACTGTATCCAGACTCAAACAAGTTTTAAACAACCTTTTCGAGCGTGGAGCCGCAACTTGATCAGCAGACGAGCGATCTTTTCACACTACCCTCATGTGACTACATTTTTCGACTGGCCAAGACTGAAACCGACTCAGTTTGTGATTTTTTTTTCTGAGTGGGACCCAGTTTTGTTCATTAAGGATTCCTGTCTCCCAAAAGTTGTGTTTCTATACAACTAAACTGCATTACCAATGATGTTTGGAAAGAAATTTATTTTCTCCTGATAAGGCAACAGTGTGACGTAGTAGGAAACGTTTCCATTTTCAAAGCGCCACAAAGTCTGCATCAGATTGATGGATGGGTGTTGGTGGTAGAAATTCAGCACAGGACTTTCACCCCGGAAACTGGGGGCTGAGACACCAAAACTGTTTGGTTACATTTAGGAAAATATAATGGTTTAGGGTAAAATACACCCTTTCCCTTTCATTTTCTGGGTTACCAGCTTGACAAGTCCCATCCCATCTAATATATGACTGTGTGGCTGAAAAGAAGTGACGATTAGAAAGCAACACAATAAATGGCAAAGATTTGTTATGCGTCCCATATGAACCAAATCCCAGAGAAAATCTGTTTACGCATGGAAAACGCAGTTTTTATAAGGCAGGAGACAGCATTAATGAGAGTCCTCTAAAGCAGTGGCTACCAAGGTCAGTGACAGGACACCCTGACGTGCTTTAAGAAAAGGCCAAAGCTTCCATATAAATTATCACATCATTGCTCATTTAGTTAGCATTTTAATATTGTTTCACCACATGGCAAGTTTTACATCAACTACATAATCAAACTGAATAAAAAGCCATGTTAAAAACTGTCATATGCAGCTATGAGGCAACGACTGACATGACAGCTTGTCCTTGTACACTTCAGCATAATATAAGCTAAAATAAGCTTTGTCATCAGCTCATTTTCATTTAACATATTAGCATATTTACTTGAATTCATCAAATGTGAATCTGCATAGTAACTGTAAATGGTAAATGGTCTGCACTTATACAGCACCTTCTACTTTCTAGTGGTACTCAAAGCGCTTTACATGTTTCGCATTCACCCATTCACACACCAATGGCAACAGAGCTGCCATGCAAGGCGCTAGCCTGCCATTGGGAGCAACTTCAGGTTCAGTGTCTTGCCCAAGGACACTTTGACATGTGGAGGGGCCGGGGATCGAACTGCCAACCTTGCGATCAGGGGACAACCCGCTCTACCACCTAAGCCACAGTCACCCTAACCCTAACCCTAACCCTAACCCTAACTGTGGGCTTGAGTAATTGAAGTAATTGGTTGTATATTGTTTCAATATTGATTAATTGAATTTTTTAACCAGTAACATATGTGTGTGCATATGTATGTTACACTAGGGTGACTCAGCATGGAACAAAAAATATGTTCTTTGAAGGGTGTTTGTTGTCTAAAATATCTGTGGAATCACTGCTCTACAATTCTCAGCAGAGTTGCAATCTATACAACACTGATTTAACATGATAATAATGTCTCCCATTGGAGATAAAAGAACAGAATTGGAAACATTTGGCAGTAATATTAAGTAAATGCAATGTGAAGTGAAGAGGTTAAGACATGCAAGCCGAGCCATCCCCACTCTTAATACGAGAAAGGAATTAAAACGTATAAACCCTTCTACTGTGTCTTCCTTGAAACCTTCAGATTTATAGTTTTCATTAAATTGCAGTAAAAGCAGACAAAAAAGCCACACATTCACTTACTCCCAACATAACACCCCCACCACCCACCCACGCTCCCATTCCTCCTTCATCCACCAGGAAACAGCTGTCAGCTGGCTAAAGTCCATCCTTTCCTGCCCAGCACAATGGAGGGAAGGAAGATGTTTCCTTCCTTTCCAAAGCCAGCCAGTCAATCAGTGAGTCTGCAGCAGTCGGCCAGCCAGGTTGAGCAAAGAATTTCTGAGCCAAATTCCTGGCGATGAAAAGCCTCTTTAGTCATTTAGTTGGCTGACTGTCACAAAGTCACAAAACGGGCATCTATACCACAACCATTTCAAAAGACTTGGCCAAAGACACATTTTCAGGACTGCGAAGGAAAACAAAAACACAACAGCTTGAGAAGCTCCATGAAATCACAGTACCTGCCATGGCAGTTGTGGTTTTCACACTAGTCATGCATGGGGGGGCCTCGCTGAAGCCAAGTCAGGTCACAACCTTGATGGGTGTGTCAGGATTTCCGTCTCTGGGTGTATTTGGTGGAGCGAACAGCTCTCTGAAACGCCACTCACCATCATAACACAAAATGTGTGTTTGCCTACTGTATACTGAAACACAGAAAGAGTGATGAGAAGGAAGAGAAGACGACAAACTGAGACTAGAGAGATGCTCTATCTGCACAAGTCTGTTAAACTGGTCATTTACCATGACTTCTTAGGTGATGATGGCCGCAATCCACAATTGTGTTTGTGCCCAACAAAAACAGGAAGAAAAGAATTAACCTCTGTTCTTTTGTTTGGGCCTTTTTAATGCTTTGGGAAAATGCTAATATGAACAAAGCCACGTTTGAGGCTTGATAGGTGTTTTCAAAATGATCCACATCAGAACACAACTTTCTTTCTTGTTATAAACCTAATGTTTGTTAATTAGAGAAAGCTTCATTTTAAAATCCTCAAAACTATTCTCCACGACACAGTGGCGTTACATCAGAGCAAATATATTAAGTTATTGGCTGCCTTGAAGAACATACGGGATGTGCAGCAGTGTGGCACGTCAAGTACACAGCATTTGTGTTCATGTTTTCACTTGAAGAGCCAATCTTCTCTTCTCTCCCCTCATGCACTGTGACAGCTATAAGACCAAAGAATAGTCACACATTCTGCCAGCACATCTGCTTACACTAACACGACTCTACTGCTGTGTACACTCACATATAAAATAGTTTCAACTATTGTGTTTCGGACCTTACATTTTGTCTTCACAGCGAGTCCATGAAGCCTCTCTGGGCCCTTTAGAAGTGGCTAGTTGCTGTCTTGGGAAAGGATGAAGGGATTTCCCTCTTCACGTGGGAACAAAGCAGCAGCATAACTCACAGAACAGGAATAAGGAAGAACACAGTGGTGCACACCCCAGTCTGCACTATAGTGTTCATATCAACACTCGTCGATCATTCAGAGGAGGTGTTAAGACATAGTTCGCCAAGTTCAAATTGTATTAAACCTCAAACTGCCGTCACATAATAAATTCTGGTCAAGCTCCACCTTTAACATTTCTTTCTCTTTTTTTTGTAAGCTTCTGATTTCGAAATCAAGAGTGACTAAATGTATGGCATAACGTATTTTAATTAGAGTCATGTAAACCGCAAAACTTTTCACCATAACACAGAAGGCCTACTTTGGCACATAGACATTTTTTAATAGCAGCAAGTTTGGCAGTATGATCCAATTCAAAGCAAACACAGTAAACCTGTGCTCCAGAATAGTACACTCAGTAAAGAACTCCTAAGCTTAACACCACACTTGCAGCTTTCCCTATGTAAACCAATGAGCGGTGATTGCTACCACATCTTTGGGGTCATCAGGTGGGAACCTCCCTTCAACGGTGTTTCATCTAGTTGGTCCCACAACACCTCCAGGAGGCTCCACGGTGATCCCTGGCGTCCCAGAGTCAATAACCTAATGCCAGCCATCACCGCTCCTCACCAAAACATTTGTTTCTTTTGCCTACACTACCACAGCCAGCACTACCATCACCTACCCCAGCCTCTCACCAACTGCACCAATAAAAGCGGGGTGGGGATACAGACCCTGGTTCGGGTAGGAAGTATAGAGGGTGCTGAAGGTGGAGGCAGCATAAAATATAATAGCAGTGTAGTAAAATCCAGCTAAATATTTTGATATTATCATTTCACCATGCCTGCCAAACATGACAAATTCACCTCACAGATGTATGTTGTACTAAATAATAGAGCTCTTGAGAAGACGTACATCTCCAGCATCTCCTTCACTCAAACATCTGTGTGCAGTAAGATTCAATCTGTGAGTTGCTGTCTTAATGTACAGGTTCTTCCTACCTGATGAGACTTAAGTAATTTAGTAGTAGGCCACGCAGGCTGCACAGCGGTCCAGTGGTTAGCACTGTCGCCTCACAGCAGGAACGATTTGAGTTCAAACCTCCTGGTGGGTTTGCATGTTCTTTCTGTGCCTGCATGGGTTTTCTCCAGGTGCTCTGGCTTCTTCCTACCGTCCAAAGACATGCTTAATTGGTCATTCTAAATTGGCCCTAAGTGTGAGCATGGCAGACTGTCCGGGGTGTACCCCACCTCTCACCAAATCTTGACCCTTTACAGGATAAAGTGGGTCGAGCTAATGGATGGATGGATAGTGGGTTATGCTAATTATACAGTTAATTCAGATGTTTATTAACTTGAGATATCCTTTTATGTAATCTGTTCTGTACTGTGTGACTGACTGGAACAAGAAGACATTATTTAAAAATATATTGTTTATAGGTTACATTTATTTATAGATAGAAATAGATTGCTTCACATTTCCTTTACTATACTCCCATATCTTAAACACCTGGACAGGCAGAACAGATATACTGCCTCTTTGACTTTTGTCTGTGTTCTAGTTTGAAATCTCAAAGCCCTGGAGCAATACCACCAGCGATGTCTCCGCTGGGAAGATAGGCGGACCAACATCAGTGTCTTGAAGGAAGCCAACATCACCAGCACCACCACAGCCATCATTAGGCACCAGCTACGATGGACAGGCCATGTCATACGCATGCCCAACAACCGCCTTCCGAAACAGATTCTGTACGGCCAACTAAAGGAAGGAAAGCGCACCCAAGGAGGGCAGAAGAAGCGGTACAAAGACAATGTCAAGATCCATTTCAGAAAGTGTCGCCTCAACCTCAACAACTGGGAGGAGGTTGCTCTCAAGAGAAACAAGTGGAGCAGGACTGTCCATGAGGGGACAGCGCGGCTAGGAAAGGACCTCCACCGTGCCGCAGAAGCAAAAAGGCAGCAGAGGAAGGAGAGATCCACCACCAAAACAGCTCCCCAAACCCAAACCACGACCACCAGGACAACAATCTACATATACCACTGCAATAGAGACTGTGGATCGAGGATCAGCCTCAACTGCCATCTGACGACCCACAAGTGACCAGACCCACCGACAGGACAATCATACTCGCTTCGAGTGATCACCGACACACGATTATCATGACTACAAGACTTCACAATAACAATATTATTGCAGTATCTACAGAAACTTTATGAAGAAGTCAAGTAATGCTGTTGTCAAAGTCCTCTTTAACTGTGTTAGAGTGTATGAATCTAGAGAGAGCCTGTAACTATCAACTGTGTGTTGATCAAAATATTAAATTATTAAATAAATCTATTTAGATAAAGACTCATTTAAGTGTGAGCAATTTTTTTAAGGCTAAATTCTTAGATTCCATCATCTTAAATTTAAATTGATTAAACTGATTCTGTTGCTCTTATGTAATGGTAAACTGAAACTTTTGGATTGTGGACAAAACAAGAGCTTTGAGGACGTCATCTTGGCCTTTGGAAAGCACTGATCGACATTTTTCACCATTTTCTGATATTTAAAGCTCAAACAACTAATGGACAAAACAACTGATGATGGAAACACTTGTTAGTTGCAGCTCTAACAGCTAGTGGTGCTGGATTATACATAATATTATCATACTATTGTTATTTGATATCAATATTTCATTTTTTACAATACTAATTTCGGTACTTTGGGGGCAGTGGTGGTGCAACAGGTTAAGCCCCTGACTTCTGATCAGAAGGTTGGAGGATCGAATCCCGACTGCGGCCACTGTTGGGCCCTTCAGCAAGGTCCTTAACCCCTGACTGCTCCCCGGGCGCTGCACCACGGCAGCCCACTGCTCCTGCTACTACCAGGATGGGTTAAATGCAGAGTTGGATTTCCCTAAGGGGATAAATAAAGGTTAAATTATTATTATTACTACTAGAATGAACAACAATGTCTGAATGAGTCCTAAAGCAAAAATGCAGTTATTCATATGCTGGACTTTTGCTCCTGAGCATGCCAGAGGATATATTCTTTGAGCATAGGATCATTGCATCAGATTTATTTTGCTAAGTTTTTTCAGCCCGATACCTAATCCTGCAACGTACTGGTCCAAACGCCTGCTTTGCCAAATTCCAGTCCAACCTTTAGTCACACTGTGAAATGTCAGAATCGTCACCAAGGTGAGACTCCAACGGATGCAAGCGTCAATCTGAGGCTCACAGGAATCATCATTTAATAAGCAGTAATACTCAGTGTGTAACATAGATGTACACAGAGGAGCAGCACAATCTAAAAGCCATGCAAATATGATTTCCCTGGGTGAGAGGTGTTAAACAGCATACAACAGTCAGCAAAGCAACAATCATCATCAACAGCAGCAGCAGGGTTTGACATTTCTGTGAAGTTATGATGGGAAGATAAAGAATGATCTGTCTGCAGACAGCCAAATGATCTGATGATTTCACTCTGCTATTAATAGTGATTAACGTGTGTGTGTGTGTGTTTGTGTGCATGTGTGGTTGGTTGTGTGCGGGTCTGTGTTTCTGCAGACTGACTGGTGCTTCTGAATGATCTCATCCTATGATTTGATACATGAAGAATCTCTCTGTTCTCTGTGTCCAGCTTCACCGTTTCTGCTGGACACCACCGTGTGTGTGCACAGCTGCCGAGAAACACCGTCGTGAAATACACATAAAGTACACGGTTTCTGTGATGACTCCTGACAGACGAGAAAGGACGAACTGTGTGTTTTTGTTTCGTCCCTACGGGGAAATTTTTGACACACAGACAGAGCCGAGGCCCGGGTGTGTGTGTGTGTATGTGTGTGTGTGAACGGCCGTATGGAAAACCGACAGTAGCCGCCCCTGAATAACGGGCTTCATCTTTTTCTTCAAGTTTGCAGCAAAATTAAAATTCCGCAAACGGATCACAGCGGCTTAATTAGAACTAGCTCATGTTTACGGCGCTGTCATTAGCCGAAGTACCGTGCTGCCTGTTAGCTAGGCTACAGTAAGTTGTTGATACTGAGAGTAGTTCAGGACTCCACATTAACGGAAGGTTTTCACTGCACTGTGCGTGAGTACAGACGCCCGCATTCACGACCTCTTCTGTCTCAGCAGGAAAGCTACTCACCGATACGAGCTTCTCCGCCGTGAGCACAAAGAACCGTCCTCACACCGACATATTCCTCCTCATCTCTCCCTTTCTCGACTTCAAACCACCGCCGCCCTTTCGCCACAGACGGGAGTGCGCTGCCCACATCTGCGAAACAATACGTTGAGCAGCTAATCTTTGTATTGCAACAGCTGATGCTATAAATAGAAAAGCCCCAAAGGGGGGAAACACCGTTTTTGTACACACATGAAACCACTGAATGTTGGTTTTCAGTGTAGTTTCATATTTGTCATTTCGATAAATGTAAAAATAACGACTTCGTTCTGTTACATAACGTATTTATTTGGTTAAAATGTTGAAATGTCACGAAGCAGTGACGGAGTTCCCCTTTTTTGGCGAAATGGACTGTTCCCCTATATAGCGGACTTCTTTAAAGGGATAGTCCTGTCAAATTAGCCGTTCTTAATTTAGGGGGAGTCAAATGGATTAATTAGTGGAGAAAAGAAAACATGTGAGGGGTGTAGCTGTGTTGTTGTTGTCTGATTCTGTTTGAGGGAGATAAATCATTCATAACTTGCCCCTTCTAATTGGTTGATATACTGCATTAGGCTATGTCTCAATCAGAAATATCTTATTTTCTATAGTTGTTCAGATACTATTGAGGCCCACTCACATGTTGTACTTTGATATATATAAGTACCTCTCTGTGAGAATACTCTGTTACAAGCAAATGCCCTGAGTTTCAATTTTCACTGAAGTAAAACTACAACAGTATCAGCTTTAAAATATTTGTAAAGTACCAAAATCTTATTTTCAGAATAATGTATATTATCTTATTGGATTATAATTATTGATGCATTAAGATGTATATCAATTCATCTTCTATACTTTCCAGATGGTGGAAAAGGGACTCAGATCATATCCCTTTGTGTAAAAATACTTTCTTTCTTTTTTTTTACAAGTCATCTGATAACTAAAGTATAAGTTCAAAAGTATTAGCATCAAATGTTCTCATTATGCAGAATGGCTCATTTTGGATTACCACATTTTATAATAGTAGAGTATAATTACTGATGCATTCATGTGTTCATCACTTTAATGTTGCAGCTGGAGAAGGAGAAGCTGAGTCACTACAGCCGAGTAGGGTAAAACTTTGATATCACCATTAAACTTCCCCACACAGCAAATCTCTCCGTGTTAATTTTTCAGTGTTGATGTAAATTAACAAACCACAGAGTTATTTTAACACTTCATTGGTCAGGACTACACTTCTGGGTGCCAAATCCTGCGAGTGTAGACGTGGATTTTGGTCGTCATTTGAATTTAACAATCGCAGGTGTTAAGCCTGGCCACACCTACTTTCTCCCTGATATCCGGTGGAAAATTGCCCCGCGGTCGCCATTTTTTACTGCCGTTACGGTGAGTCGACCTTAATCAAATTCATGTTTTATGATGATATTAGCCCACATTGTATCATTGAATGTAGTCATAATTCCTCCAGTTAAGACGTTTCTTCGTTTCTTTTTAGCTTGTCGTTATGTTTGGCAGTTGTTAAACGAGGACTCGGAGCACTCTATTTCACATGACAAGCGGTTGTCGACGGGTAAGTCTTTTCAGGGAAACGAAGAAAATGTACAAGCCATTTTAATTTAATATGGTAATATCTTGAAGTGTTAAGTACACTAATTGACGTTTGCCACAGCTAACGCTGGAATGTTGGCCAAGTTGCAAACGCGTTGTTAGCATGAACTCAGTTAAATTCAATGAATCGCATTGCATGGAATGTTCTAGCTAGCATAACTGTAAACTACGCGCGCGTTCTCGTTCATGACCCACTCACGTAAAAATTATGAACACTTGGTCTTGATTCAGAAAGCGAGGGACTTGAAAATATGATGCACAGTGGCATTTCGTTTATAACTTCGTCGATATTCCTATATTTCATCAGTGTGATTTTCAAACGGGCTGCTAACTGTGATGCCTGGTCGCGTGCAGACCAAGCATCGCCTGTCTCGCAATGCCTTTGAAGGCGCCCGCTGTATTGTAAAGCCGTTTTAGCTATTGCAATTCACTTTGAACTTCTGATCACGAAAGCATCTGAAACAGAATGGAAAACAAGAAATGCTATTTTCCCACACTGTTTAATGGATTGCCTTTGTATTTAGCAAGCTGAAGACTTAAATGTATGCCCATTTTATAGCTGAATCATTCTGAAGGAGCACATTTTCCGGCATTGTTGAGTTTGTTGTTGAGTGCATGCCCTCTGTAAGGACCATTTTATTTTTTGGTAGGTGAAGCTGGTGAGATGCTGGTTTCTGTGGAGTACAAGGGAGTGAAGAAGTGGGTCAAGGTTCCACAGACCGATGATGTGTATGAATTCCAGGCATTTTTGCAAGGAGGTAATATGAAGAAATT
>OMNN01033285.1:0-29235 GCA_900302755.1 Chromis chromis | reverse complement strand
CTCATCTAGAGGTTAATAGTGGACAACTACTGGTGTCACCACCACTAAATATCCTGCTATTGAAAGCAAACTGTGTCATAAGAAGCACGTCCTTTAAAATAAAAGACTTTATACCACTACTTTTTTTGGGGGGCGGGGCATGCTTCTGCGACCCTCTAAAAATGGCTTCGCGACCCACTTTTTGGTCCCGACCCACCAGTTGAGAACCACTGTGCTAGAGACAAGTATTCTAACAAAGTCTTGTGGATGACGTTTGTAAGGTCGCACATTGTAGTAGGGTGAGACTGAGTTACAGTGATGCTTTAATGCTTTATTTTAGTTTCAAACTGTCTTCCAGGAGGTTTTTGGTAGAAATGCTTTGTTCTCACTCATTCATCAGAATTTTTGAAAGTAAATGGCAAAATTATGCAACAGTTACATGGTTGTATGGACTTTGTAAGGCAATGTTTTCCCACAAAACAAAGCAAAGGACTAATATCCATTTCATCTAAACCCATGTATATGTCACAGTAGAAATCGCGATCCAGGTTAATCACCAGTTGTCCTAGTACAGACTTCGATCGCAATCTGTCCTAGGACTAAACGCAATTCAACCAGGACAATAACAAAAAAACAATACAATAAAATATAAATCTTAAAGACAGAAGTCTCTTAATTATGGTGAGGGTTAGGGATAGGGATGCAAGAAAAGCTGGACCACCATGTTCAACAAAGTGCCACCCACATACTGTTGGAGTCAGAATAGACTGTAAATACTGTAAATAAGTATAATAAACTCATAAATGGGAATGTATTGATTTAATCATAAAAGGAGTGTTTTCTTGCTGTATTTGTCCAAGGAGAGACTCCGATCGCAATCTGTCCTTGGACAATCGGTGATTATCCTGGATCACGATTTCTACTGTGACATATACATATTTACACACACAAGCTGGACTGTCACCTTTGACCCTGGTAGTCAAATTAAAATTTCACTTCACGCTACACCTTCACACACACAAAAAAGATGGTGTTTTGAGGGTTTGCACAAATGGGAACTTTAAATAGAATAAATATTGCATTAGCCCTGACACAAACAGCAGCAACCTAGTGACCAAGGTGAACTTTGAGGACGACATCAGCTCATATTTCCCTCCAGCCAAAATAGTTTTGCATAATTTGCACCCACAGAGGCGTTGGCTTACTGACCTCTGGTGAATCCCTTGGCAGGATTGTTTGCTTGTGTTGTAAACACACGAGGCCGGTGTGAAACCTTTTAGCACTATTCAAAAAAGCGATCTTTGAGTACGCTCGTACGACATTAAACTAGCTAGTTCACCAGTAGAGGGTGTTTTTCTGTCGCAGTCGTGTACCGTCATATGAAACCTATACAGTAGTGGCTGAATAGATAACATAATAGTTAGGCCTCGTTGTTTATACACAAAATATGAGCTTGTCGAATTTAACGAAAAACTGATGTGAATATCACCAAAAATGCTAAATGTCTCTTAAAGTTTAATGAAGTGAAAACAGCAAAATCAACACATTTCCATCCTTCAGAGCAGAGGGCACCTGACAGACTCTCCCATCTAGACCGTAATCTGATGGCTAACGGTGTCACTGGTTAGCTAGCTGTCGATGCTATTGACGGCGCTTTCCTGTGGTCACCGTCACGGACATGCAAGTAAAACAACTTCTAAATATCACAAATGTTACCGTGAAAACGAGCTCAGGATGTTTTCTGTTCTCCCTTTTTGACCTCCAGACGAGCAATCTGACAGCCGCTCTAACGTTATTGACACACTTGAGCAGATAGCTCCTGTTTTTACCCCTGGCTTCCCACCGACGCTGGAGGAAAACTTCCGGTAAATGACACAGCCATGTACTAAAACCTACACTAAAGACATGTCATTAAATTATAGATTAGGTTAATAAAATGGGGCATTTACCTGAGCTGATGGACTACCGTCAATCGCCGCTGACTGTCATGTAAAATACAACGGAAATCATCTTCCGTGAAGCCCCTCCTGTTTTACTTCTACAAGAAGTCTGGCCAATCAACAACACATGTGCCGTAACGCTGGACCAATTAAAATCTAAGGTTGGGGTGAAGCTCCGATATCCCGCCCATTGCTATGTAAATAAATAGCCGGCATCCAATCAGCGTTTAGGGATACAACAAGGCGATCCATGATTGGAAAATATTAGGAATGATTGACATTAAGTTAACCTGTAATTGGACTTCGACATAGGACCGTGAAGTGTATGCACAGGACACTGCAGTATCATTTGAGATGAGTAAATACGTAATGAATAATATGCTGATGCACAATTGAAGCCTTATTAGTAATTTTAGTAATGAGAGTACGAGAATTATGTTATTCACCACATTTATGCTCAACTGTATCTCAAATCTGTCATTACCTGAAACAGAAAACGTCTCAGACCTCACAGGTTTGATTTTACATCTACAGAAGCATTAGCCTCGGTCAACACTTCTAGGTAATGTCATCAATCAAAAAGGAACGCCGATTAAGGATTACGTTATAAGGTGTATCAGCATGAAAGAAAACTGTTGTTTTAACCTTTCACATTAGTTAAAACTAAAGCAACAATGCCCCCTTGTGGCCACTACCTATAACTTCACAAACTACTATTGAACAACCGTGATGCCCATATTCCTTTCACACATTTATAAAATAAGGAAGTCATGAAATAGTTCTCTTTAAAATACATAATCTTTATTGTGAGGTGAGTCTCGAGAGACAGGATTACAATTCCGCAATGGGCTTGTGGGGCCAGTAAGGATGTTTGACCTTGTCCAACTTGGTCTCGGGGAAGGTGTTGTTGAGGTCCTCGATGGTCATCTGATCGAAGGGGATCATGTTCTTAAATTTATCCAGCTGTGAACACACGAAGCAGAAAAGTTAGAAAAACAGTAGGGTGTTTGCAAATTCCCTTAAGATGTTAATGGAGTGTTTTAGAGACAATTGCAACAACTGTCTCACCTCCTGTTCATACTGAGCGATGCGGGCCTTTGATCCTTCAATGTAGGCTGATGCACTTTTGTTCTGTTAGAGAAAAGTGATATTACACATCTGAAAAACGAAAACAACAGCTGCATATCTAACCACTGCAGTCTGCTTAAGTCCAAATGGGGGATTGGTATCACAATTCCCACAATATTTATTTTTTTATTTAACCTTTATTTAACCAGAAAAGTCCCATTGAGACTAAAAACCTCTTTTTCAAGGGAGTCCTGGCCAAGAGGCAGCAAAAGATACAGTTACATACAAATACATAACAAACACATTATGAAAAACAGTTACAATTTAAAAACATCATCTCAAGTGCTCTGAGTCTGGACTTAAAAGCGTTCAATGATATAAGCTCAGTTATCTTCCAGTCTTTTTGCAACCTGTTCCATATTCCAATAGTTAGAAAAAATATATATTTAGTTTGATTTTGAAATCTTGTTTCAACATTACAAGTGTCAAGTAAAAGGTCAGCAAAAGTGCTAAATGTCTCTTAAAGGTCAGTCCCTTAAGTTCAAGCTAAAACGCATGCAGTACATGATTTTTTTGGTGTAACCACTTACAGCCTCAGTCTCCTGTGCAGTGATGGCGCTCGTTTGTGTGTCTACAGGCTCAGGAATCTGCAGTGCTTTGAACTGTGTAGGGAGGAATATTAATGTGTTACCACTGGAATGTAAATCAACAAGCACTTATCAAACTAATACAAAAATATAAAAGTATGACTCGACTGAACATCCACCTGCTAAAGTGAAGCATAATATTCTTGTAGACTCACAAAAAGGTAATTTAAGCTATGGTTTACTTGCTACGTGCTATTCACTAGCACGGCAATTCTCAGAGCTGTTCAGACCACAGACTGCATATAAAGATGGACAAAGCATCACCACTTCCTCCCATTGGACAAAAGTGGGATATAGATGTATCTATTCCTTCTCCAAGTCAATATTGCACAGACTCTGCTTATAAATAATGTCAGCAGTGCACAGTGGCAGTGCCCATATGCCAGATATTTAGGCTTAATTTTTGAGGATCTGCCATGACATCTATCTTTATGTACAATTTTTTAGACAAAAAAATATTTCTAAGAGTGACAAACTAAGATTTGTCTGTTACATCTGTTAAATTACAGCATTTACAACTCCAGAAGATACCTCCTAGTATACATACATTTGGGATTCAACAATGTCACATTATTTGAGAAAGTCTCTAAGAAATACGCCACCAACAATTCAAGTCTTATTTTGCTATGTCAAAAGTAGGATTCTCACGCATGCCTAATCAGATGCATACTTAAGGCTCATGACCTGTTGAGTAAAGCTCACCTTCTTCTCAAACTCATCAACCATCCCAGCTTTGGCTACTGCACTCTTGTAGTAACTCCAGTCGATGGCTACAGGAGCCTCTGGCAGGGAGTTCAGTCTGGTGTAAAGATAGAAAAATCAAGCTAATATATGGCAATGGAGGTTCAATGGGCAAACAAAAAAAGGACACTAAACAATCATATGAATACAAAAATGTATTAAGAGTGGGGAAATCTGCTATGTAGGTAGGTGAGTGTGTGCAAGACAAACTCTACAAAGATGATATTTCCTCTTGTAGTACATAAATGCTGACTACAGCCCTGATATGTCAGAAAAGAAAATACAAAGAAGTGCTGCACACTGTGAATAAAAACAGCCTTGTGGGGCGCCCCGATAGCCTAATGGTTATGTTGCGTGACCCACGTGCAGAGACGTAGCGGCTGTCCCGGGTTCGAGTCCGACCTTGGGCATTTACCGCATGTCCTTCCCCACTCTCTCCCATTTCCGATTCTATCCACTGTCCTATCAAATAAAGCTGAAAAAGCCCAAAAAAATAAATCTTAAAAAAAAAAAAGCAAGTTAGCACTTGCTTATGTCCTTCCAGCACCCTCTCAACCAGGAAAGCAGTGGACACTTAGGCTCTGTAGCCCACATACGTACCATCCTCTCAGTGCATATCAAAGAAATTCATATCAGACTCCAGTAAAAGTCATCTCAGATCAATGTTGCTTTGTTAATTAGCAACAAAACACATCCTCCACTATAAACTATTGATCTTTAAAAGCCCTATTTGTTGTCTTTATCACAAAAGGAAACAGGGAAATCAATTTTCACAGTTTAATACTAAAGACGACCAATGCAAACCATTCACTTCTAAACCCTGCGGATCATGTATAACATACTTGGCAGCGATGGCATCACTGCGGGTCTTCAGTGCGTTGAACACTCCACGCTGGTTGGGTGGAACCCGTTCAGCAAAAGCCACCCAGTCAATGGCCTTCAGAGCTACACGACGGCCTGCCATCTTGACTGTCTGAAAATAGAAGGAAATCTTCTTTAGTCCAAACGAACTCTTGGGCACAGACATGAAAAGGTTTTTGTAGAGAAACCCTCAAATCAAAAACATGTCTTGGTCAATGTTACTTCACTTGAATTTTTTGAGCTTCACTCTAAAGGGTGATGTATGTTCAGAGTTTGACACTAGATCATTTCATTTCATAAAACAGCTGAAAGCGACAAATTTAGGTTGTGTGCCACCAACCATGATTTGTGGCATCACAACTAGAGGCAGAGTATAGCTGCCACTTAGTTGCCCACGCTACCAATCCTGGTGCAACTTAAAGCAGTATGATACGGAGACTTAAAACCTCCATTGAGCAAATCTTTAGTGTGATGTAAAGATATATATACAATAGATAAACTTTTGAAATGTAAAATTATTAGCACTTATTCTGGATTTTTCAGTAACACAAGAGGCATAAACACATATTACAAACACATATTATTCAAGGCATAGACTATTTTTACATATATTTTAACATGTCTGCAAAGGATCTTCAATGAAGGTTATAATATTTAAGTTATATTAGATTTGCTTTTCATGTAAGCAAACAGTATTCACTCTAACTTCACTTGCTTACTTGCTTATTGAGTTAGCTTACAAGATTTTTTGTGTCAACCAATTTTACCAAGGTTAAAACAGCACAAACACTCAGTGTTACAGAAAGCTGTCGATTTAACTTCATGATGATTCTGGATGCTGTTGTTTATTTTTAACAGTGCCATTAAATTAGCCTGCATACATAAATTGAAACTTGATCATATGTGGTCAGACTATATGCAACTATTGTTTTCACAATCATATATGTATGTGTAACCAGTCTGGTTGACCTTTGGGTTAATACTGTGTTTGTTTGTTTTTTACGTTTAACATACAGATCTGCATGGAATGACATTTGCATGATGCTGAAACCTGGGAATACTCTTTATTGATTAAATGAACTCTACTTTTAGCTTAGACACAATCAAAAACACGGTCACCTCCAGGTTTCTGTGAACTTAAACGTAAATCATAATGCAGTGACTCAATTCAAGTTCATTTTTGATGCCAGATCACAAGATTTCTGTGATAATAAGGGCTCTAAATCTGCTGAAACTTTTAAACAAATTCTTAAGACCCATCTTTTTACCACTGCTTTTTCCTGAAGTGTGGGTTAGGGTTTGGGTGTCTTATCTGGTTTTATTTTGTTTTGCCTGGTATTTTAACTTTCATTTTATGGTATTATTTTATCCCTTGCTTTTATTGTTTTAAATGTCTCAAATCTTTTGCTCTTTTATGTACAGCACTTTGTGTTGCTTTTTATGCATGAACTGTGCTATACAAATAAAGCTATTATTATTTATTATTATTATTATGGGAAAATAGCACATTTATGCTAAACCACAGCGATAAATAACGCAGGCAGAAATCAAGCCTGTGCAGTCACTTTATACAGAGTGCCATCTGACTGCATGTGCTAAATGATAACGCATTTTAAGGACGGTTAATAAAAGAAAGAACTGACTGAAAGCAACTAATAACATCGTCCTTGACATTTTGTTCAACTCCAGACCGCTGCAAGACTAGCTAACGTTAGCTAGCTGTGTTAGCCTGCTAGCCAAGGTCAGAGATTTCTCTCCGTGACGCCGCTATTTTCACTAAACACGGAGCGAACAGTTAAATTCACTTTGAATTTTTGTGCAAAACGAGACATGTGTAGGCTCAACAAATTAGTATTTACACAGTATTTTCCCAAACGTTTCTTTCATTCAATAACCCGGTGTACTGCTGTACTCACCTCGCTGCAAGAGTCGTCTGTGACAGGACGGAGGAAGTTCTTCTTCTTCTTCTTCTTCTTCTTCTTCTTCAGCAGCAGCAGTGCCAGCAGCAGAGAGGCGCCACCGCCCCCTGCCGGCCAACCCGAGGACTCACACTGACTCACACTGCCGGCGTTTGTTCGTCGAAAGCTCCGCAGTTCGTTTCTGTGAGTCGATATCTGCAACTCAGTGCTTTAATGGTAAATAAAGACCAAATAGGCTATAGGTTTTATTAAATTGCACTTTAAGTCACGTTTTCTGATATTTTATTTAAGATGAAGGGACTGGCTTGCTTTAATTGGAGGTAGAATAACAAGAAGAAAGTAAAAAGGAAAGAAAACTGTCATATTATTATTATTATTCTAAATAAGAAATAATAAGGAATGGAGTTAAATATTTGGTTATCCTGATATAATTAGTTTACCATACGAAGTTAATGTGTGTAGCAGCAGGCAAAAATTGCACACAAATAAAAGTCACCACTTTCCAAATTGGAGTTGCCACTAAAAGATTATTTTCTCCAGCCTAATGAAACAGGTAATCTGTGCTCCTCTTACAATATGTCTGCAGCTTAACAGGTGCCAGTAGAAGGAAATGCAAAGATACAAATAATCTCACAAGTGCATTTACACATATGTTATTTTAAATAAAGTAACTCATTAATTGTGAAATTGTTTTGTGTTTTACCTGACAGGCGTGCATGTGTGTTGGCATGTTTTCGTTTTGCTCTATTTAATAGGCTATTACTATCCATTAAATCTATTAAAGGACAAAATAAGTTGAATAAAATGTATTTTTCATTAATTATTATTATGATTTTTAATTAATGTGCCAAAGAAGACATGCAGAAAAGTTAAGAGCTGTACAGAATTGTGGTTAAAATCTTATTATGTTCCAACTGAAACATGCATGAAACATTTCCTTCAAAGTGTTAAATAAGTAATTTATACCACACATTATATATTTTAATGTAAAGTAAGTAAAGCAAAAGGCACCAGACTGGAAAAATCAGACTATTATTTAGCAATTCTCAAATTAGATAGTAAAAATTAAGTAGGAAATGTAGGTCAGAAATAGATGAATGTTTCTCATGCAAATACACAAGTAAATTAAAAAAAAAAACAATAATCTAATATAACGTGGATGTGCAGCCTTTAATACAGTTATGTTTTTTGCACTGTACATAAACCCGCACCAAATCAAGGCCACATTCTAAAAGATTATTACATACAAAATAAAAGGCAGTGAGAAAAAGTTATACAAAGAGTCAGCCACTTCCAGGTCTTGTATAATGTTTATTTACTAAAATCAGTTTTTACAAGTAACTGAACATTTAGATAGACTGATGTATGTACACAGTACAGATACAAAGATATTCAATAAATACCACTTTTACTGCTCTTCAGAGACTGCAGGCTTTTTGTGAACACTACAAATTTTATTTACATTTACAGCAAAAATTCCACAGAAAATATCTAATAAGACTCCCTTAAAGGCCACGTTGTGAGAGTAAAAAAACACTAATACATGTATTTTTCTAAAATATAAATTTGTCCCCTTTTTTACAAAATATAGAACTCGAGCTGCTGTGAGGAAACATTAAAAACGCAGAGAAACTGCATTTTTTTTACCCGAGAATTACAGAAAACAGTCAAAGCTGGATGAAGAGAAATACTTCAAGTGATAATAAAGACACTGCGTGGTCTTAAGGCACCGATTAAGTACTTTTCTGTTGCTTTAGAGGATTCTTCCCCGCTTCAGTGGATTATTGCCTTTATGTTCGGAAACTTAAATGTCCAGTTTCACAAACCACTGCGGAGCTCTGTGGATGGACCAGAATGAAGTGTTTAAGGCATGTCATTTAAAACCTGATGTTTTTGGAGAAGTAATTTAGGCCTGTGAATCCACAATCCACAGAACTGGACAGAAATGAGGAGAGCAAGTGAGCGCACTTGGATTACGCACACATTTATACAACATAATCTGAACCCACGTTTTGAAAGGTCTTAAGTTTTGGAGTTTAGAGGAAATCTAATCTCCAAATTTGAGTTTAGAGGAAAATTTGACTTCAAATTGGAGTTTTGAGAAAATCAAAATTCCAAATTGAAAATACAAAGATGTTTTTCCCCCCGAGATGTGTGCCACAAGACGCATCATCCTCATTCATAAGTGTATTGCAACCATGATCAGAGTCTCTCTCACACATACACGCACGCATGAATACTAAGACAAATAGTACATCCCATAAGTGACGGGTCCACTGAACAGTCCTGGGACCGGCAGACTGGGCCTCGGGAACGCGTTCGACTGGCCCCACGTTGGAGAGCCCATGTGCGCTCCGAGGGGGAAAGGCAGCGCGAAGGCAGGCAGGACGGGCTTAGAGGCCAGTTTAAACTTTTCCAACTCGGCCTCCTGCAGTCTCTTGGCCTTGGCCCTCCTGTTCTGAAACCAAATTTTGACCTGAGTCTCCGTCAGGTTGAGCGAGTTGGAGAACTCGGCTCTCTCGGCGATGGAGAGGTACTGCTTCTGGCGAAACTTGCGCTCCAGCGCCAGGAGCTGGGAGGTAGTGAAGGGCGTGCGAGGTTTCCTGTTGTTTTTGTGTTTCCTTAAAGTACACGTAGTTGGACTTGAGCTCCCTGTGACAGAAAGATGGCAAAGGAAAAAATATTGTTAGATTAAATTGAAGCTGATGCTGAATTATCACAGCAGGTGAACACGGGAGCTTTGGCGAGCAAACATAAACTGAAGGCAAGAAAACACACAACAATAAATAGGTTTCAATCATTTTTTGTTGACATATTAAACTTCTGTGTCTATCTGCATCACAGACTGATCACACTGTGTGCTGCAAACAGGAATTTTAAGGTTTAATGGCGTATTATCCACAAATTATTATTTTCAGCGTCTATATATTACATCTATAAATACATTAAGACATATATAAGATCAAATGTGACAAAGACCAAAGGCAACAACAAAATAAGAGGTTCACATGATCAGTGACACAAGATACTATAATTCATTGGCTGTCTGTAAGAAACGGCAAAATACAAGTGCGTAAAAACGAATTTTACGCACAGTGGAATATCAATTTTACAGTGAACTTAAGTTGTAGTTGAACTTTTTATTATTTTAGCCTCGATTATTAAAAATAGAAATAATGAATGAAAGCAGTGTATTCTTATGACTGATAACAGCGGAGGGACGGACTTACGAGGAGGTGTAGAAAAGGAGGACGTCTGGAACCAAGTGCTCTGATCTTTCTCACAAAACTGCGGACTGTCCTCGCTGGAGCTACTGGAAACACCCTGCGAGCTCTCCGCGGAAGTCTTCCTCTCCGCGTAAAGAGTCCTTGGAGAGAACTGCGCGCCCTGCCCGACCACGGGCTTCGGTAGCACCAGAGTTAAGTCTGCGGGAGAGTAAGAAGTCCGACAGGTGGTCTTCTTGGAAATCAGCGACTCGACGCTAAACGGGAGGCTGCTCCGCTGGTGTTTGTATCCTTTCTCGGTTGTCATGTCTTTGGGCTGAAGCTCCTCGCCCTCCGTATCCGTCTCCTCCTTTTGATGAAGCTGTTTGGCGTCTTGGGACGGCGACCCCTGCACAGTATTCATCATGATACAAGGGGATGGGGCCATGCACCTCCGTGTGGCCCGTTCGGAGGAATCGTGTGGCTGAGGTGTACAGTGTCCAATGTGCGTCTTTGCGCTGTCAGCGGCGCCCAGTAGCTTTTACGCGCTGGAAGGGATCGTCTATAAAAGGACAGAGGCTGTTCCCCCTACCTGCTCCCACCAATCAGCTCCTGGAGTTGGTCCCGTGACGTCTCCGAGTGTGGTTTTGATTGGCCCGCTGCCTTCCAAGGGAACATCAAGAGGCCTTTGAAAGGAAGGAGACGTTAATCATACAGACCCCATGCGGTGCTGGGCCATTGATGGCTCTCACAAAGTAGCTTAGACCAATTTTAGCGCAATTAACCAGTGGGGAGGACTCTCTTGACCATTTACATCCATTAGCAGGGCACTTCCATCGGTTCTGTCCCTTGAATTGCTGTCCTACTGTAAAGCTGAGCAGCAGCTGAGGAGTCTCATGCCAACACCAAAGGAATACATTTAGAAAAGATGAGAGAAAAATAACAAAGAATGGTTAATTCAGATCATAAAATTCAACACAGGGAACTGCACTTGTAAGTATATAAAGAGCAGCAGAAGTAATTAGAAACAAACTACTACAGAATAAAACGAGCAAATCAGCTATAAAGAAAATCAGCATCCGATAAGAGAACGTGCGCAGTCAGGATAGAAATTGATTAGGTATGACTGTTGGTCACACAGCGTCTCTGCAATTTAAGGCCTGTCATGAGCTCTTCTCCTTCACAATGGCCTCAGTTGAGAAGCAACAGGCGTTTTTCTTTTCTCCAGGTCATACTATTTAATAAGCCAGACAAGTTGTGTTTTGCAAGGCGCCAGGCTCGGCAGGATCAAAAAGGAAGATACCTCAGGGAGAAAAGGCAACGGTTAACTCCACTTAACCAATTGTCCTCCAAATATTTCATAGTCCGCCTCGTGGAAGCTGGAAGGAGGAAGCAGACAGTTAACTGTTTAATGTCTAAGGTTAAAGCTGACGATAATTTAATTCATTTGGACGTATTTTATTATGTGATTATAACATCTGCAGCAGCAATGACATCCTATAAAAGTGACATGGATTCAGATCAAGAGCAAAAAAAAATGTGTAAAGGTAAAAGTAATTTAGTGTATTTATGTTAATTGTAAAGAATCATGGGATTTTTTGCTCCAGATATGTCATTATTATGCAGCAGTTGTAGATTATGAGCTGCTGGAATAACAAGAGGTCACTTTTTGACTATGAAGTCAGTCAGCGTGCAGATTCTTTGACTTAAAGTGTCAGTGTAAAAATCAGTCTGTTCCAAGTAAATGTCCTGCACATTATCTGTTAAAGTCTCAAAAATAGTTTAATTAGGACATTATTGTAATTATTACAGCTGCATGGGCATATAGGCAGCTTTTACTGGGCAGTGAGACAGTTACATCTATGATAAGTCACATTTTAGAGATTTGTTTTGCAAATAAGGCGCTAAATTAAAGCACAAAACCCCCAAATTATACATATAGTTGAGTAAATATACTTTTATCTACACATTGTATTGCATCTCCTTGTAGGAAGCTTTACCATTTTGCAACAGGCGATGAAAACTCCCTCAAAGTTTATCATCTAAATTCTTCTCTCTCAACAAGCTGAGATCTCATTAAATGTGTCAGCAGCACACTGTGGCCTCCAACCCAACACGAGACCCCACTGAGAACTCCACAGTCATCAACACTATCAGATACATGAGAGGTGGACTAGTGGGAAGATGGACTGAGAACTTCTCCACCAAATTACTTTACTAGCCCCCTTCATGATTAATCACCTAACTGGGTGAAACAATGAATAATTCACCCATTAGACTTGCATTGTTCAGGGACCACAAGGAATGGATTGCGCTTTACAGCTGTGTCTCATATGACTGAGCATGACTGTCATGCAACAGTTGTGTGATTGACAAAATTCTTTATTGAGATCACTGATGTTTGGCCCTCTCGAAAGCCCTCAGGTGCAAAGGGCAATTTACCTCTCATCAGGTGAGAGGCATGACTTTTTTTTGGTTGATGATTCGACTTGAGTAAATCCTGATGTCGAGTCCACTCCTTCATTTCCTATCTGACAAAACCGGCCCTCTGTCTCCTCACACGCCTCTCGTCACCCAGCTGGTTTGTGTTTAAACCCCGATGAATGTGCACCCCTTTACTCTATCTCATCTCCATACTGTCGTGCAAGAAGGGGATGAGAGTCGGGGGCCGCAGAGTGCACAGACTCATATAGAGATTCATCCGATACAGGTACACGCGGAGATAAATCTACACGAGGAGCACGATTACCTCTCCTCCCCTGGTGTTTTGGTGCAGTGTATTTAGCTCTGGGCCTCCCTCTCTCCTGCCACAAAAGACATTTCTGTAACAGCATGCAGGCGAGTGAACTGTGTCAGAAGGTGTTAGTGAGTTTGAAAGCAGATCTGCTCCTCAAGGTCGATGCGAGCGCGATGGAAAGCACTTTCCCCTCAGCTGGCACCAGAAATGAAAACTTTTTTTTTTTTGCATGTGCAGGACCATTTCCAATACTCTCATGCTTCGATGAAACCGTTTATCCAGTTCAGAAAGTGCAAAGGGGCCAAGTGGTGGCACGATAAGCTATGTAAGAAAACAGTTTTAGGCTTTTAAAGAAGATTCGCAAGTGACACATTTTTGCTTAAAGACACCTGTAAACCAAATTTTAATGAGTTTTCTTGAACTTTTGTAATTCCAGGAGAGCTGATGTTCATCTTCCATCAACTATATGTGAATCCCCCCACTGTAGACAGGCCCTCTGACAAACAAACACATCATTTAGAGGAGTGAGTGGACTGTGGAACCCAATCCCTGTGAGATGTGTCAAAGGCGGCACAAAGACCTGTAGCTACAGGCCTCAACTGGATGGACACTTTGCTGACATGACAGAACGTCGACGGGGACAAGTGAGAGCTACTCTGAGTGACATCACAACACTTTAGTCTCGCTTTTCTTGTCTAAAATTGGCAGGTGAAGGTTGAAATACTGTGCCAAAGTTGCACCAAGTTCTCTACCTCAAGTGAGCGGCTGTTAGACGTAAGAGAGGAATATTCTGTCGGGAAATGTAGTCATCATTTCTGTATCAAGCAAGAGGTAACTATATGCATTTCAATTTGTTCCTCACATAAGGTGACCAGCATGGCACTGTGTATTTACCAGCAGTTTAAAGTGGCAGTTATTTGTGTTGCTCAGTGCAGTGGAAAATATCTTTGACCTTTCATTTGACTTAACAAGTTGATCCAGTCCACATCAGACTGGCTTCAATCCTGCACTTAAACGTTGGTTTGACATTTTCTGCCAAAGCCACTTCCTCTTGTGGCATCGGAGTGCCCCATGTTTGAACATTGGGTAATGAGGGAAATATCCTTGCCGTGCTAAAGTAAAGGAAGCAAATTGCATTCATCATGGCTTCTTTTTGGGGCCGTAAAAAAGCAATCAGGGTGATGGAGTGTCCTGCGGTGTTATGGTTGCTCCTTTTTTTGACTCAAACACGACAGGGCTGCTCTCGTTCGTCAGCAGCGGTGGGAACTTAATTTTAAATAATGTCTCCTCATGTGCAGATACTGGATAGATTTTTTTTAAAGCAACAACTTTAACACCGTCTGCTACTCCTGTATCTCCAAAAAACAGATGTTTTGATTGAGAGGGTTCCTCTTGAACTCTATCGCCAATAGAGATTGTTAAGGAGAAAAACCGCAAGAGGTGACAATGCATTGGCAATTTCATCTGGCTTGCCATCGGCCATAGAAATCCACATTCTTGAGGAAAGTCTCGAGACAATGCGAGTGGGCGAGTTAGGTTGAGCGCTGGGGACGAGGAACTTTGTGTGGCTACTCTGTGGTCTCATTCACAAACCGAAGAATGTCACCACAATCTCATACGCTCTTAGCAGCCAAAGCTGTGATGCAGTATATCTGAGGAGAAAAAAACCCAAGGCAGCAGCATCAATTTTCTCTTTCACTGCTGGCTTCGAATCCCAGTGAGGCCAAAACCAGTAACTATTGTATAAATTACAGCAATTTGGTATGTATTATATTTTCTCTTTCACGTAATAAAAAAAAGTATTAGCTGACATTTACACAGGGTGAATATATTTAACTCCTTCAACCAATTTTCTCATTTTGTTTTATTTTCAAACTTGATGTGACTGTAACTGGGATGATCATTTACTATTTATAGCTGAATGCAGGTACATTTCCAGAACTCATGCAGTCAAATTTTACTGCAAGATGCATCATATTTTATCGTTTTAGAAAATAATAATCCTAATAATGCCAATAATTACAGAAAAAGATAAAAACAAGCGTTAGAATTAAAAATGTGCTTTATAACAAATTCCACAATTGTTTTCCAGCTGCAGTGCTTCATCAGTTCTTCTATAAATTTATTTTCTGGCAGTCAGTGCTCTTTTTTCTTGGTTATTCAAACAAGGTAATCTTTCCCTGTATTTGATTTAAGGTTCCTTCTTTAATTATTTTAATGACAATTATGTTTATCACTCTCTTACCCAAACCCCTGACTATAAAAAAATCTTTATAAGTCAATAAAATGTTCTTAAGTGAAAAATGTGCTGAATACACACGGATCCGAGCTGGCACCGCTCGTCTCGGAGTAATAATATTATTGCAGGCACCAAAGGTCAGAACAAATGTGTGTGTTTGAATATCCTGAGATTACAATTTCAAAGTCCTCCCCATGAGAAGTGGAACAATGGAGAGGGTGGGAAGTTAAAAAAGCGGGGTCTCTTTCAAATAAACAAGCATGGGTCAATCCTGAATAGAGCCGCTACCGAGCAGCCGGATTGGTTCTCAGCAGATTGAGAGCAGCGACTGTGCAGGCTCTCCTCCTCCTCCTCCTCCTCGGCTCCCAAACAAACTGATGTAGTAAACACAAACAACCTGATAGAGCCTCACAACTATAATTTTACTCCATTTTTATCCCCCCACCCCCCTTTTTCTCTCCCGCTGAACAGAGCGTGGACGGGAAAGTAGATGGGGGGTCAGAGCTCCCCCAGTTTTTCCCTGCTATTGCTTAATGACCCTGAAAATACAATTGCACTGTCCTGACTGTGAAGGTAGCCTGCAGGCTACTGTAAATTAGCAGTGCGAGGAAGCCTGGAGGGCTGAGTCTTGCTGAGCGGCCAGAATAGAGAGATGTGGTGAGAGGGGAAAATCCTGTTAGGGCAGTGCATGTGGAGGAATCACGGTGCGTTTTCGACTCGACTGGAGCTCATAGGAAGGAGGACCACTTGTTGCAGCGGCTCAATCTCGCTGCTGATGTGTGAGATTTATTGAGACTGCACCACAGCCATGTGCACTGGCATCCATTATGCACAATGTCAGTTGTTTGTCACATTTCAAACCCATAATTCCAGTTAGTTCCACACAATGGCCCCTTTTGAGCCACTACTACAATCATCATTCAATTTAATTTTCTATTCTTCTGTAGATTCCAAGGCGAGGCGGCGGAGGCGAGAGTCTCCCACATTGCATATGTCCTCCTATGAGTTTGGAGATGCTCTTTTGACCGCTCCGCTTGGCATCTGCTGCCCATGGCCTGCTTATATCTGCATTCTAATGCACATATCCTGCTGGGATGTTAACTTTAGGCCCTCAGTAATTGATGGCTTCCACACTTCAGCCGAGTCCCCCCTTTTTCCTTCTCCTTGCCGATTGTTGGTATATCTCTGTGGTTTGGGGGTCTTTCAGTCAACCATTGTTCTTTTATGGAGGAATTATAATAGACTAAAGGAGAAGGAGAAAAGAGAAAGGCAGGAGGGGGGAGGAGAGGGGAGGGGATAAAAAGAGAGTCACTGCTGATATTTAGTGAACTCCGAAGGGGGAGTTTTCATTCTCATTCTGCAAGTTTGGCACATGCCTTCTGTTACTAAGTGGCAGTGCATTGAAAGAGCTTCTTGCATTTCCCATTCTGCGGCTCTGCTAGGTGCCTAGACTTACAACCCTGGCAGCTGTTGGGCCTTCTATGCAGCTATAGACTCCTCTCCACAGGTGAGCTCCCCTACCAAACTCCCAGTCTCCACTTCACTCAATAGGGCCTTTTTTCAAGTCTTTTATCAGTGGGGAGAGGCTGACTTTATGTGTGTGCCACTCACACAACTGCAATTCATGCTTCTCAAGATTGCAATTAATGTTATTCATTGTGTAACACACGCAGTTTGATTCAGCACCCGGATGATTTATATCTTGTTTTAGTGTCGTCTCTTCGGGCACATTTGGACACAAGTCTTTCTGATGTTTGCCTGTATGCTAATTGCAACACCCATAAACAAACAAGCATCATGCAAAACACACTCTGTCTGTGGTGAAGAGACAGGGCCTTTTCTGAGGCTTATTTCAGATAAACAGCTTACAAAAACAAATCAGTGGATATACATACAGCGCACTTGAAGAACAACAATGACAAAAAAACTATTTTCTTGTCTAATTTCTCCCAAATTTGCCACGATATGATGCTGCTGTGAATGTGTGTTTATGTGTAATTGTAGCCAAAGTGGCCAACTGTTGGGTCTCTATTTCTGTAAGGCAACAATTACTTTAAAAGCTATCGGCCTGGTTGGTGAACCACTCTAAATGATGTTGTTGTTTTGGTTTGGGCAGGTTTCAGCACCTTCTTTCTTCTGAATTCAGTGGCAGAATATTCGCTTGTTTATTTTTTTCATTTTTTTTTTCTCTCTCTCTGAGATGCGAGCTGTTACATATTACTCCTAAGGTGTGGTGCCTCTTCCCTCAAAGGCCTCCACTGTTTCCCCCAAACTGCTGCCAAGCTGGGCTATCTATTCATTTGGTTACTTAAGTGTAATTGCTCCCCTTTGAAGCCTCAGAGAGGCAAATCATTTGCTTTGGCCCCGGGGCAGTAATGGTCACCGAGCTAGCGACCCCCTCCCGGTCCGAGAGCGTCGGAGAGACCGCGAGAGGCCAGCTCCCATACGGAGAAGAAATAATACGGCCAGGGCCGCTCAATTTCACCTCCCTTTTCATCCCATTCTTTGAAAACTTTTTATTAACAACAGCTTTCTCTCTCATACCAGGGCGCCAGGAGAGGGGAGGAGAGGAGGCAGAGAGGTAGGGAAGGGAGGGGTGGCATGAGAGGATATCGGCAGCAGGGGGGGAGGAGGAAGGGAAGGGATGGCTGTTCTCCCCCCCGTAGATGTCTGCTGGATTCTCACACACTCACACGCACACGCATACACCAACCGCGCACACATCATCAATAGTGACAGGTCAAGGAGGCATTGAGAAAACAGCCCCCCCCTACTCTCTCTCCCCCATGGTTCACACTGCTAAACAGGGACTCATGTTTCATATGCCACAGGCCTCACGCACACACTCACATGCATTCCTGCTCCGCAGCAGCTTGTCAGTGCGACTCTGCATGTGTGTTTGCTAATATGAATGAGTAACTTATACGCTCCTGTACATAAACACACATGCATCCTTATACCTGCTCACCTCATTGTACGTACGAGAATGTATTGGACTCGCCTCCTTTCAACCCATGACAGGCCGCGGAAATATACAGCAACATAGCGCACAAAGACCCCATTTAATTCCGAAAATTACTCCACCACTTACTGTAATTGTCACAATTCTGACCACATTGACATTGTAATCTCATAATAAGGTAATGGAGGGCTGAAACTGTGTACAGGAGTGCGATTAGAAGGGTGTAGCTCAGGGAAAAAAAGGTTAAAATGTCAGGGGATAGCATTTTCTTGTCCAGGCAGAGGGGTTGCATATTGTATGGTTTTGTTTTTGGAAGCCTGTGTTGGTGCTTTGTTCTTCTCCTTATCTTTACAGCATGTTGTAACTAAGAGGATTACCGGACGTCACTTTTTAGAACAAAACTTGCAAATTTCGCCTCCTAAAGCAGGAATTGTCACACAAATCTCATACGCTGCAGCATCCCAGAGAAGGCCGAGCCCACTTTTAGAAAGAGAAATGATTACCTCTAAATAGCACAAGTTATCTTCAAGACACAGTGGAGCCAAATCAATGTGGACAGGCATCCATAAAAAGCCAACCTGGTTATGAATGCTGCGTTTTACTTGTATCATTTCGACTTTGAGGTTTTTAAGAGAGAAGCATTCCCTGCAGTCAAGCCAGATGGTAACAATTCTTAGACATATTACGAGCTGCTCTCTGCCAAATAGCATACCTTTGGGCTATGTTTTCAGTGGGCTATAAAAGCCAATAATGTAATTCTGATCTATTTTATCAGATATCACCCCGGCCCCGGCTACGTTTATATAAGACAAAGTTTAAAACAGGACAAGAATTCTCACTGTTTTGCTTTTTTCAGCTCTATAAGTGCACGATTTTCAATATCTGACCCGCTGCGTGGCTTTGCTTGTTTGACTTCTCGCATCGAGGCTGAAACGGAGGGGTTAGCGTCTGTGTTGTCAGGCATATGGCACTGGGTATATGCAAAAATACACTTAACTATAGATGCGAGGCTGCCCGCAAAATGACTTGTGTGAGAGAATAGGGGATTCTTTGTAGAAGTGCTTAAAAAGTCAGACCTTGACATCTCCTAATGTAACAATGACACAGTAGCAAAGTATCCTAGTGCTGCACCACACTCCCCAGTGGTCTGCCATCAGCTCCATGACTCACCACTGACCTTGCAATAACTCGCCGGCGCTCCTCCAGACCCATTTAGGCAAATCTTAAGGGACACACATTTCAGTATGACATGGTATAACACTAAACACACCTGAAAAACAGTCTGCATAAATACACACACACACACACACTGCGCAGAACAACAGAGCCGAAGGATTATATCCCATCTGCGGGTATTTCTCCCCCCATAATGTCGAAAGAATGTAATTGCCCCAGAAAGCAACCACAACAAGGTGGGACGATCGAGGACATTAGCTCAGGTTTTCCATTGTGAGGCTTGTTGTTTTCTTCTGCTCCGATCACATCCACAACTGGAGGCCTGCTGTGTGGAATTACTCGCACTAATGGCACTACACACTTTTGTTGCAGGAAATCGGACAGCCGCGCTGTAACTGCTAAAGTGGTGATTAAAAACCCAAATTGCATCATGATGTTGGGCAATTCAGAAGAAGGGGGGGTAAAAGCGCTCTCCAAATGAAGCAAATGGGATTATTGACCAGTTATGGGATGTGTAAAGTTGTCTCGAGGAGCTAAAGCCCTGTCTGTTGGATTTCTTTGGGGTAAATGAGACTTTAAAATAGCTTTCCAAAATCTGAAGGCAGCTAGTAAAGTCTAATTAAAGTTTGCAATATTAACTCTGTAATTTGCTCGTCTGTGGGGTCATTAAGTGTCTCCCTGGCTTGGTTTAATGGGATACAAACTGCAGTTAATGAGACAAATAGTTAGCTGTAATTATCCCCGGCTGACTGCTGGCTGTAGATGCTAAACAAGTCAATTTGAGATATCTTTGTACTCTGTAGGTGAGACTCATTGGCTCTCTGGTGTGTTTTAGATTAGTTTGTTTAGCAGTGATTGAAGGTAGAGTATGAATACCTGAACCATGAGGGAGAAAAAAGAATGATTTTCTTGATTAGACTAGAAAACAGTTAATATTCCATCAGTTAGAGCAGCAGAAAACAGTTTGTGATCAAATAGCTGCATCGGCTTTTAATCATATCTGACCTTTTCAAAAAACGTGGTCTTCATTTAACATCAGAGGGAGGAAAGTACACTGTGCATTATTTTGCGGTTTTATCTCCTCATAGTCATATCCCCTCGTTGCTTGTGGTGCTTGTTAAAAGCCATTGTTGATAACAAACACAATTTTCCTGTGATAAACTGAGTAAGACAGGGGAGCCTCGCCGAGCCGTCTGCACAAAACTGTCTTTGTCTCTCATCTCCAGCGGCCAGTTACAAAGCCGAGCTTCCCCCCGATTGACTGAAGTCTGACTTAACTAAACATTTTTTTCTCTTTATCCCCTTTTCTCTCAGTGAATTTGTGGTTGTGTGCAATCCTTTAATGAGCTCCATCTTTGACCTGGGTTGTATGTTTCCAGACATGTCATGTCTTGTAAGTCAAGGAAAGACTTTAATGTCCACATGATTTAACATTAAAGGGACGGATTCCAAAAACGGGGCTCCGTGCCAGAAAGGTAATAATATCCCTGTAAATGAGAAATTGTAAATGCAAAGTACATCCTACAGATGATAGGAATAGTCTGGAGCAACACTGTGCAGCCAGACACAGAAGACTTCTGTATTTCTTTTTTACAAATGACACTTGGAGAGAAATGCACCAGAATGCCTAACATCAGTCTTTCTTTTCTCACTTTCCTTCCTTTAAATGATTTCTAAGTATAAAGTTATGAATGCACGAAAAGATGATAAAATTCCGAAACACAGATTTGCTCCTGCTGCTCTAACGTTTCCCAAAATTAAAGCCACAATATGCTGCTTTTTTTTGTTTGTTGACATTACACATAAATCTGAATCCATGTTTTTCCTCCAAAGCAGCTTAACTTTTTTTTTCCTCTTTTCTGTAAATTTGTTTTGCGTGTTTTCTGTTAAAACACATGACTTACGTCTTTATTCTTAACTTCAGATCATAAGGATGAAAAGAAAGCGAAGAGAAGGAAAAATAAAGCAGAGAAGGACTTTGGCTTGTGACTGTATGTGACATCCTTGCCACGGCATTGTTTGAGGTTTTTGCAGACCTGTAATCAAATTTGGGAAGGTTTGGAAACCTATCGTCATGGTGTGCTCTCCAAGACAAGAATGATGTCCAGTAAAAAAAAAAAAAAAAAAAAAAAGTAGAAATGCGCTCGCACACACTCATCATGCTGTGCTGGACTATGAGAAAAGGCCTTTCTAAAAAAGAAATATGCCCCACAAAAAGCAATTTCCATGCACCATGAAAAACGTTCCTATTACAAATACAGTTGTTATGTCCTTAAATCTGTTTGTTTTGTCATATTGCTGCAGGGTTGTTTCTTTTTCAGGAAACCCTGCTTCAATTAAGTGTGATGGAACACATGTGTCCCTTATCGGGGGCCAACATCTTCTACTGTTGGCCTTTGAAAGGACACCGGCTCCACGGGATAATTGGGTTTTAAAGGGGTAGTCTCCCGGGTTGCCGCTTCTTGTGCCTGTCGGCGTGGATCAGCTGACGCCCGCCGTGTCCACAGACTAGTTATAAGTGATCATAAGTGGTTATGTATGTCGTCGTAGCTGCAGGGATGATAGTGATCCCCTCTTTTATTTGAGGCCCCTGTCACATGGACAGACACACAGACTGACATGCTGCTCATATGGTGTGTGACTGAGTCTGACCACATTATATGGTTCATCTTTGAAGTTTTACACGTTCTGAGAGCTGGTGATCGTGGCGGTAAAATGTGCACTAAAAAAAACGCACAGTTTCATGTTTTTTTGCTATGATGATGATGATGATTAAAACAAAAACTGCAGGAAAAAAGCCTGTTGCTACTTGTACATGCTCTGACTCAGCTGCTGCTCTTTTTGCCCTTCACAAAGACTCCGATCATCTACAAAAACCTCTGCCGACATCCCACAATGGACCAATGTTTACCGTTATGCTCGGTTTGCGTCACGTCACAAAAACAACAGTTTGCTGCCTGAACAAAAGGCTTCGTAATAAAAGCTTGTGACAGAGAGCTCCATTTTTTTTTCACTCAAAAAGCAAATGGAAACAAAATTAAAAGTTTATCTTCCTCGTTGCAGAAGATAGGTTTGCTCTCGGGGGCCATTGTGACAAAGGAAAGCCGGAGCAGAATGGAAAACTGATTCCCTGCAATCATCTCCTGTCGTCTTTTTTGCACCACTCTGGCCTTCACTCCAATCATCTGCCGTACACAATGCTCCTTTGAACGCATGAACTCATTGTAACCCCCGTTTGATTTTGTTTATTTTGTTATATGTTCTGTTTATCTTCACTCATACACTTGCAGCAACTTAAAAGCACAAAATAAAGGAGCTCAATCACTGCATTGTGCTGTCTGCAGGCCGCTCATAAACACACATGCTTTAACTTTTTTTTTTCAAAGTAATTTTAGCTAACTATGGAGATCTCCTAAAGCGCTCTCATAATAGCACTGGACTTAGAATAAGGTTTTACACTGGCAGAGCGAGGAGCTGCCGGGGGCTCAGAATAACTGCGTGAGCCGTCAACAGGAAGAGCGTGCTTCATGACTACAGGCCAAGAGCTTTAATTGGCTGTCTGCAGGAATTTCTGCTCTGGCAAACTAATTGACCCACAACTCCCTGGTGCTTTATCAACACGGGGAAACGCCACTGGGCCGATAACCAGCCAGCCTTGTAAACCAATCTATAACCAATGGCCAATTTGAAACACGTGTTATTGGCTATTTTACAACAGGTCCCCACTTCTACTCGACTGAGATGTTTTGGCGTATAAGACGGACCTTCGCTGGCTTCAGACAGCAACACTCCCTGATTGACAGACCGAACGGAAATGATGGTAGAGAGAAGCCAGTGTGACTAAGTTTTGTTTTCAGTGTATCAGATTATCTTACTACTTTACAAGTGGTGGAAAAACTTGCTTTCAAAAGCATCCTGCCTTTATACCTTCAGGGAGAGGTTGACCAAAATGAACATGGTAAAGTATCTGGTGGTACGGAGTTTTCAGCTGAATGGAATTTAGTTTCTCATGCTCACCCCACTCTTTGATGATGAATGTCTTAATTATTGCTAAAATATTTACCACCATCATTTCTTTTTAGATGGATAAATCTAAAATCATGTTTCTTTTTAATGTAAGTAAATCAGCCCTTTAATTTAAAAACCCTATATCCCTGTTTTTGTTGAAAGTGTTTATATAGGTTTTTAAAATGTTTACCATTTTATTATCTGTATGTTTACCTTTATTGTACTTTTGTATTTCTTCATGTTCTTACTATGCTTCTTTTGTGTCTAGCTGCTGTATAATGTGAATTTTCCTGGTGAGGGATCAGTAAAGTTTATCTTATCTTATCTTATCTTTTTGTAGCAGTATTTTGCACATTCTGTTGCTGTTGTTATAGTCGTGCTTCCATATATTTATCAAGCAGTAGGTGGCGCTATAGGCTACATCACACATGACTGTAATAAACAGAGTAGAAGAAGCCAGACACACTAAAGCAATTGTTTGACAACCACTAAAATAAAAAGTAGAAGAATAAACAAACAAAACTTGGGCAGTTAGGAGACAAAAATGAAAAGAAGTCTTCAGGTACAGTTTTCAAATCGGGAAAGTTGTAATTATATTTCAAGTTAGCTGGGAAATGGCCGTGTTACAGTGGAAACAAATGATCACTTGTGAGTTAAATGTACGTTACATCACAACGTTTTGCAAAAAGTCCCAAACCACTACAAGCAAGTATAATTTAGATTTTAATTTTGTCGTTACCATTAACTTTTCTCTCATGTGTTATTAAAAAATGTGCATAGAAATATGTTATGGAAACATGGCTACTGTCTCATTCATTTATTGGGGGTTTAGGTGGTAATATTCAGAATTCTTTATTGCTAACTGTTGTTCCTACTAGTTCTTACTATTTCCTGCCATCTTTAAAAATAGCTCACATAGATATCTTGTTAAAAAGGCTCCGTAATATCCTAAAACAGATGGGCACTGTAGTTTTTGGCAAATGCTGCTCAAATAGGAGTAACAGTGCATTTATTGGGGACTATTTTCAGCCACAAATTACTACACATTGGAGATTCTAGAGGATGTTTATAGCAAGATGGCATATAAAGAATGAAAATGACGGTGACCACTTTCATTGGAATTAAATATACTGTCATCCAGTGCAACAGTCATTGATGTGCTTTTAGTTAGTTATATCAGGTGATTAATAATAAGATCACATCATTGCTGGATTTGTTTTTCTCACAGTGTTTATTGACACGAAGAGAAATATCATCAAACTTGTTGAGTGAAATTTGAAAGTTTTACACATTTTTTCTACTTTTCTGGTGAAAATTGCTAAACAAGACTAAAAGTTCTGTTGCAGCTTACTTGCAAACAGATAACTCATTTGGACTATGGACTACATTTCAAAAACCAAACATAAAGTTTACAAAGAATTTAAATAGGCTTTTACCTGGACCAGAGATTGTGAAACATGCATCTGTGTTACTTTTACGCCAGTCACGACACTTTGGCACAACACATGCTGTTAACATGATGTGATGAAAAGACACAAGTGAAAAGTGTGGCCTCTTCTCACAGACATGGTATCCACCGTGAGGTGGAGCTTTTTTTGCAATTGACTACAAAAATTATGCCATAAAATCTCTGAGTGAGTGTGACAGGTCGTGATCAGAACCAGCTGCCAATTAACTTAATGACTGAAGCTATCACATTCAATTAGAGGCAGCCAATGAGCTGTCAATCCAGCCCTCGGCTCGCTCATTAAACCAAAACGCAGGCGGAGAATGATCACTTTAGGAGGCACGTATCTGTCTTTGTGATCCTTATCTGACGGGCCCTGCATCATATTTGAACCAGTCGGCCCTGACAGGTCCCACGGATAAACTGCTGTATGAAAGGGGTCACCTCAACCTCTGGAATCCATCGTCAGCTTTCTGTCTTGCGCGGTTGACAAATGGTTTCAAACGGCATTCGGGGGGCTTTGGAGAGGTATTCCCTGATGTGTGTCTGCAGAAAGAACAAGAGGAAAGTGAAAAGAAACAAAGGGGAGAGGAGGGACAAGGAGGAAAAATTAGATGAAGAGAGAGATCTAAGTGAGATAAATGAACCAAAACAAAACAAAGAATGAGAACCACTTTCTCTCAATTGGCTCCTTACTTTGGCCTACAGTAATCCCCCAGAGGAGCAGCTATCTGGCAGGAGTTTGCTCCGTGGTCAGTGTCTTTAACCCCAGATGATAACACTTAGCCTGGCCATAAAGAATAGGCCCCTTTAACTGATCCATTAGTGTCCGATCCCTGAGAGTGGACCCGCTGGTGTCTACTGAAACTTACCAGGAAGCCTTGAAGGAAAACAGCATGGCAGACATGCACTGAGATCAAAGACAACACTCCCTCCTCCTCCACATCCAACCTTCTGTCTTTCTATCTCTCTGCCTCTGTCTAAATCCTCTAAGAGCATGTCCAGACTTTTAAGGCAAACTGAAATTAAATCCATTTTGGAATGAAATCAACACATATATCTCTTTAATGTTTATCTACACATTTTTTTGGTCAGACTTCTAATGACCAAAAATAAGACATTTAAGTTTTGATTTACTTTTCTGTTTCCCGTTCGGTAGTGAATGTTGGGTCCAGGCCAGAAATCTTGTTGCTGTAGCTGCTGTAAAGGCTCCTGATCTGTTTCATGAATTAAATCACAGTGTAGCGTACAGACAGGTGAGGGTAAAGGGCAACTTGCTTAGGATTTTGACATTTTAGTCACCACTGTAAGACAGACGGTCAGAGTTAGCTAGTTAGAGGCTCACCCCAGGTTTAAAAACAAAAAGTAACAGCTGATAATATCAACCTATCTAGCTTTTAAAAGATAGCTAGCTTTACCAGTTCACATACTTTTTATTTTTTGCAACTATGTAACTGTCACAATCCTTTCACTTTAACCTGCACTGTGGAACTTTTGTCTCCCCCTTCTGGCAATGAGAGTAACTGCATAAACGTGTGCTTGTGACTTATGCCGCGGCATTGATCGCTTTTCTTGTTAGACTATAATACCTTTTATAATCTGCAACATCAGGTTTCAGGGCTACTTGCTGGGGATTTTGACAGTTTGGTCACCACTGTAGAAGAAACAGCCAACGCTAGTAAGATGCTCACCCCATATTTTGAAATAACCTTTTTTTAAAACAAAACATCAGTTCCAATGTTCTCAACCTATCTATCCTCAACTTTTCAAAGATAACTGCCCAAGCTTGCTAGCTTTACCAGTCAACATATTTTTTATTTTTTGCAACCATTTAACTGACACAGTCTTTAACCTGCAGTGTGGAACTTTTGTCTCCCCCTTCTGGCAATAAGAGTAATTGGATGAATGCTGTTGACGTGTGCTTGTGACTTATGCCACATCTCTGGTATCGTTCCTTTATAGAACGTAATCCTTCCATTTTTGAATATGGAGCATCAGAAATGTTTCCCGTACGTTGACTAGGTTTTTAGGCTTTACTCCTAGTTGCTGTAGCTCATCGGTCTCTGTTGATAGACATGCAAACCAATCATAGCTGGGACAGAAATAACATTTAAAACTCCAGTATGCTGCTAATTATAGAAATTCACCTCCTGACATTGTGTCAACTCCTTTGGCCTTGAATGTAATTTAAAAGTACTGGACTCTAGCTTTAAGCTTAACCCAATCATTTTGTGCTTTATCAAAATTTTATAATAGAAGTGGAAACTCATAAAACGGTATATGTAAATGTTTGGAAGGAACTGAGAAATAATCTTACTTTGCTATTTGAGGGATGAGATCAAATTTAAGGGCAGTTTTGAAGGCGATGACATGTTGAGTAGTACTTGCAGGGTTACAGGTTAAAATCTGGAAATTTCTCCAATATTTAAATGAAATTAGAATTCCCATGTTTTCCGTAAATGCAGCTTTCCGAGGACTGTCTGCTCCTGTGTTCTAAATGCTATTGGCCTCGACTGTACATTATTTGAAAGTACAAGGCCTCATGATTCAAATGGTGAAGACTATTTTAAGACTATAAGAGCAGTTTTAAAGGGTTAAAAAACTTGGATTCAGTAGAACAACCTGTTTCTGTCAACTCCTCAACAGATGTTTGCTCTGATCAGCATCCTCTTCATCTCCTCCTCTTCTGTCTCCTCATCTAAACCGCCTCCTCTCCTTCCCTCTGTCTCCTCCCAACTTTTCCTCTGTTCTGGGTCTCCCTCCTCACAGTCCTTCCCTGCTTCTCTGCACCACCAACATCCCCCTGTCTTCCTCCCCCGGTGTTTTCAATTTAGCGCCACTATGAAGCAGTTCACATTCTAACGCTATCAATTAGTCAGCGACTCCAGCACATTTATTTAATGAGGTCGGGAGTGAGCTTTGGTGATTTACAGGCTGCGAGGGAGATGTAAAGGAGAGATGTGCAGACATGGGCTGAGATGGGGGTTTTTTTTAGGTCTGTGGGAACGAAGCCCTAGCACTGTGTACCTTGAGGATTTGGTCCTGTGGTTTCATGTCTCTGTAGTAATGCGGTGAAACCTTCATAAGATGAAAAGGGTTTCAGAGAAACAGAAGAAATGCAAAGGAAGAGAAAATGTTTGAGATTTTGTGGACAGCTAAATGCTTCTTTTCATATGGATTGAATTTCAACCACAACATTTTTTTCTGCAAGAGTCACAGTCTTGTGATATACTATGAAAACGCTTTAAGATAAAAAACAGAAGGTATAAATGTTGTTTATTGATTTTGGATTTTGCTTTCAAAGGGAAAAATACAACTTTAATCACCATGACACTGTCAGAAATGGTTACAAATGATTTAGTTTGGCATAATGGCGTTAACTGACCAAACGCAGATGATAAGATGTTGCATGGATTTATTTCTTTAAGTGAGTTTAAGAGCACGAAAAAAAATATGGTAATGGTTGTGATGATGTTGTGATGAACGTTTTGTTTTTGTGATTTCAATCATTTTGCTGAAACAATAAAAGAAACAGAAATACATAATAGAAGACAACCTTATATTATTTTTTCCTTCAGCTGCACATTAATTATGTGCTACAATTTCCTCAAAATCTTTGCAACCTGCATGTCATAGACTTCTTTTGTGACAAGCCTCTGAAAAAATTTCCTCTGGTAAAAGAAAATTCCTGAAAACCAGGTTCTCTGTGCATCTTTTAGCAAAATGCAGCAGAAACAGGTTCGTCTTAGCTCGAGGATGGTACATTTCTAGAGGAAAAAAAAGATCAATTCACTGCTTCCTCATTTGTCCTTTGAGATGAAAGTTCTCAACAATATCAGAATTAGATGCTTGAGCCTTGAAGCCATTGCATCACACACTTGACAGTTGACAATTTATGCTAAAAAAAAAAATCTACAAGGTTTATATTTGATTATTCAGAAGATGGTGTGATAACATTAAAGAAAACTTTCAGTACAACATAGCATCACTGTTTGTTTGTTTTTTAATTTCATGAAGGTTTTGTCTGTTCTGTCTGATTGCAAATAAATTATTTTGGAGTCAACGCCAAACACTGCAGGTTTCTTAAGTCATCTTATGTTCTTCAGTTTATCAATATGCCAAATGCTTTTCTTCATCCAAGGAGAACATTTCACTGCATTTCCAAAAACGACATATTTTTAAATAGCCATAGTGTAAAAAGAAAAAACAACCAAAAAACAAAACTGTGAATGAATATTCAGTCAGATGGTTCATTTCTCGTCTAATGTCAAATATGACGCTTTTATGTGTCCAGCCTTTTTAAATGTC
>OMNN01033264.1:14123-30351 GCA_900302755.1 Chromis chromis | reverse complement strand
TCTTTTATTTATGACTTTCTATAACCTTTTCAGTTTCCTAAATCTTAACTACAAGGGTTGGAGCAGATGAGAAAATGCTGCTATTATGGAAAATGTATTGTTGTTTAAGGAGCTGCAGCAGTTGGAGGTAAAGATTAAAAGAAATGTCGGACAGACTTCTCAGATTTTCCTCCGAGGGGACTAGTGACCACCTAGCAGAGTTTGATTAATTGCTTTAACATTTTAATTTTCTGCTTTGATTAGATTCCTTTGATGACTCGCGCAGCCCCATGAGGCAGACATAATAATATTGAGGACATTGCACCACACAGCATCTGCAGTCTATAAGAAAAAAAAGGGAACCGATAAGACATCTATCCACACAGGAAGTCGGCCAGACAGTGCAGACCTGTTTGCAGGGGAATGAGAGTGTGAACGAGTCATATCACCTCCACCTCAAACAGCCTTATCATGCAGGGACAGCATCTATCCAGCCTTTTAAAAACCTCCTACAGCCAAAAACTCTCCCTCTCCATCAACCACTGCTCTGCCTCCTCTTGTCCTTTTATCTGTGACCTACCTTCCGGTGTGTGCATGCGTGATAGGAGTTGACATCGGCGGTGTCTGCATGTGTTTGTTCTGGAGAACGAGGACGATCAAAAAGTGTGCAGACAGATGTATTTGTATGAGATCAGTGACACAAAACATTTCAGGAGATTACAACTGTGTCCTCAGACAGCCCTTCTGAGGCAGCTCTATAAAGACTGACCTCCCCAAACAGAAAAACAACAAAACGAAATAAAACTATGAATATCCTGCAAAGTGAGGAGGTTGGGGTGGATGGATGGGACATTAATATGTTGTACTTTAACAACATCTCCGTCACCAGAGGGAACAACAACAAATTCCAAGCAGTAACCTACAAATGACATTCTGGTGGACATATTTTGTCATTTAACATTGCGAACTGTCATTTTGACTTACTGATTCTGGACCACAATATCTTCATGGTAAAGGTTAATGACACCTAGCTCCATGATCAGGTTCTGTTTCTTTTTATTCCGTTTCAGGGACACAAAATGGAGCAGAAGTTTCAGAAGATTATGACTGTGTCCTCAGACAACCTCAGGCAGTTATGAAGAGACTATTGACCTCCCAAAAACAGAAAAACAACAAAATGAAATGAAAAAATGAAAAGTCTGCAGAGGGAGGAGGTTGGGGTGGATGGATGGGTCATCAACATGACTTTAATACAGACTGTCTGATTTTGAATATAAGCCACACATTTTATGCAGGTTTCTCCTCCCCTTTTGCTAACTGCATGTAACCATTCTCAAAAACTCTTTGACTACAGGAAACAACAACAACTTCCAAGCAGCAACCTACCACATAAAAAGGGACATTCTGGTGGACATATTTTGTCATTTAATTTGGTGGACTGGTTTATCATCTCATGGTTAAATTTGGTACACTGCTCTTTCAACCCAAATTATTTAGTCACTATAAATACATACATTCTTGAAATATTTCTCATATTATGACAGATTTACAAATACAATTTAACCTATTAACTCTGATGGGGATTCTGAACTACATGTCTGTGTAGTTAAAATGAATGATACCCAGCTCCGTGATCTGGTTTCATTTCCTGTTTCTTTTTATTTCCTTTTCAGGGACACAAAATAGAGCAGGAGACTACAACTGTGTCCTCAGACAACCTCATCTCAGGTAACTCTGAAAAGACTTACCTCCCAAAACAGAAAAACAATAAACTGCAATGAAAAAATGAAAAGTCTGCAGAGGGAGGAGGTTGGGGTGGATGGATGGGACAAATTCTCCGTCACCAGAGGAAACAACAACTTCCAAGAAGCAAACTACCACATAAAAAAATTAAATGAAAAAATGACAAGTCTGCAGGGGGAGGAGGTTGGGGTGGATGGATGGTCATCATCATGACTTTAATACACATAGTCTGACTCACTGGATGTCGATTTTGAGTATAAGCCACACATTTTATGCAGGTGTCCCCTCTCCTTTTGCAAAATCCTCTGTCACCAGAGGAAACAACTTCCAAGCAGCAAACTTCTACCCATAAAAAATGACATTCTAGTGGACATATTTTGTCATTTAACATTGTCAACTGTCCGTTTGACTTACTTATTCTGAACCACAATATCCCTGGGGTTAAGATTCATAACATCTAACACCGTGATCAGGTTCTGTTTTCTGTTTCTATTTATTTCTGTTTCACTGACACAAAATGAAGCAGAAGTTTCATAAGTTTATGACCTCAGAAAACCCCATCTCAGGCAGCTATGAAAAGACTGACCTCCCAAAAGAGAAGAATAACAGAACAAAATGAAATGAAAACAAAGTCTGCTGAGGGAGGAGGTTGGGGCAGATGGATGGGTCATTAACATGACTTTAACACAGATAGTCTGACTTATGGGATGCATATTTTGAGTATAAGCCTCACATTTCTCCTCCTACTGCTGCTATCTGTTTTCCAAATCACCTTTACTGAAGGAAACAACAACTTGCGAGCAGCTACCTAATAAACTTCACCAAAACTTGAAGATAACAAGTTTTGATGAAAATTCAAGTCATGCAATAATGTAACCCTTGCATCTAAATGTTCCACCAAAACAATTCCCCCATGACTATTTTGCAGGGGCATCATTGCTGCATCCTGGCCTTAGCATCAACCAATACAAATGTATGTCTTCAAATCAATGATAAACAAGCAAGAGTGTTTTTTCCTCCTATAGCAGAATAATAATGCAGTGCAGACAGACCATTCTTTTGCACTGACACATTTTGGAGACACAGTTGGCCGGGCTATTCAAAAGTACAACACAAAAGACCAACAGACTAGTAGTCAGTGCTTTTTAACCATGAATACAAAGGTTCCCCTAGCTTGAAAGTGTAGTCAGTTTTACCCAAACCGCAAAGTTTTTCTGAACCTAACCAAGACCACACCTGATCCACTTTGTGATTTTGTGGTTTTGAAGAGCAAAGACAAATAATATCATCCAATTTTTCTTTGAAGTCTATTGCCGGAAAGCCTTTTACTCGCTCGAGGGCTTATTGCTGTTCTTCCACTACAGACACAGCCACAGTTCACTTCAGTGCTCTGCAATTTCAGACAATAGAGGAAGCAGAATTTTCAATGCAAAAAAAAACTTCTCAGATGAATATTGTCCTCAATGAAGCCAGAGAAATTAAAGCCTGTGAAGTAAAGGGGCGAAGAGAAACATCTACTACGCCCCCAGAAAAACAAAAAATGGAGCCACTAAAGGACACCAATGTCTAATTCATTTATAATAACTATTAATGCAGCTATTAAAAGCACACTGATGAATCCAAAATCCGGAATTGTTTTGTTGCCAAGTAGGTTTTCACATACAAGGAATTTGACTTAGTGTTTTAGTGCATTAAACACTAACATATAGATTTTTTTTTAAAGTACATGTTAAAAGACAAATGTTACAAGTCAAATTAGCAGCAAGTGTAATCAAGTGATTTTAAGTCATAAAAAGTAATACTTCCAGTGTGCAGGAATGTGCTAATTAATCGCCTAAGAAAGTTCAAGGTCACATAGTATATAATGTAAACAACTTGAAATGTCCAACAGGATAATAATAATCCTATTTAAAAGCTGTGCATTATTTTAACGCAGAGTCAGTGTCTATAGTGGAATATTACATTGACTCTGAATCTAAAGTCTCAAATTCAGCAACACAAAATGGCCACACTTGTCTTATTTCTACTTTTTTTCCCCCTCAGTTAGTCTCTCTCAGAGTGTTTGTCTGTCTGTCTGCAGGCATCTGTGAGTGCCAGCAAAAGGTATTAATCATTTAAAGCAGCTCATTATAAATTCCTGCTAACTCTTGGCTTGCAGCAGGTTAACATGTGTGTGAGGCTACGTGTTTGAAGCATGAGCTGCCTTGAGTTTGCATGTGTCTGGATGCTGACATGTTTGTTTTTCTGACCGTGCATGTTTGTACGTGTGCTAATGCTGCTCGTGTGTCCAGGTTTGTGCTGCTGTCCTGAGGCTTCTCTTTTCTCTCGACCGGCTGGAGCCTCTGTGATGCTCTGTTCTCATGGTTAATGCATGTGGAGAGAGAACCCTCGTCCCTCCAGATTCTCCCCCAGAATAGAACCGATCCTCACCATACATGAAGAACTCTAAATTCTCCCCCTACATCTTCCAGTGCACACCTCAGAGGAAGAGTTAGAGAAAGAGAGATAAGGTGAGAGAGAAAGGGCAAGAAGATAAGAGGTGGAAAAAGAGGGAGGACGAGGCGATAAGGAGAGATGAGGGCATATATTAAAAGTAAGGTGAGGAGAGAGAGTACGAGGAGGTACAACAGAGTCAGCCGAGAAACTCCCTCGCCCATCCTTCTATCTGTCTAGAACAGCGACAGTTTGTATGAGCATGTAAAGATATCAACTACTGCAATGACAAATAGAGAAATTACAAATTAAGAGTCTCCTCCTTGCACAGGTATACCCACATAAAGTGTAAAAATGGTCTGCACAGGGATACAATTCTTGCAAAAACTACTGAGAAACGGATCAACAATAAACACAAAAGTTTGCAGTGGGAAGCCAGTGAGGGATCATGACCTTGTTGCTGCATTAGAGTCACAACAGGAGGTTGGACTGCACTGTTTTTCTAACCTCAACCAATAATAATGCTAACTTTACTCTTTACAACTCTGACGCTGACTTACTGATTCTGCAACACAATATCTCCGAAGTAAAGATTAATAATAACACCCTCAGATTCTGTTTTCTGTTTCTATTTATTTCTGTTTCTCCAGTAGGTTTCTCTGCCAAGCCGGTTCAGTTTTATCCAGTGCCAGGTTAAAGAGGCAGAACAGGCCCCACAAACATGGCCATCGCTGTGATACTTCCGCTGGGCTATATTAGGAGATAATCCTGAGCTGGCCTTACAGTGACACACACCAACACTGTTTCCCACAACCTCTATCTGCTATTTAGAGGTAAATTTATTCAACTACAACAAAGAGGACTGTGGGCAGGTACAGTGGTGTTTGCTGTAATGGCTTCACTCTTGGGCACGAAATACGAGAAAACATGCAATTTGGCAAATTCTTCCCTCCAAAGCATCTCACTCTACCTCAACAAGGCCCAGAAGACAACAAACCAAGTGTGTCTGATTGCAGGTTTGTTTTTTATTCTAAATAAATGCATTTTCCAAAAACTGGTTGCAATGTAGTTCTCATTTCTATCATCAAAATATCCTCCTGCTGAATGGCTCTAGTGCAGTGTTGGGCTTTGGCTCAGGAGTAAATGTACGAATGCTCTGGCCCTCGTATGGCTGCAGGATTTGGCATGGTTTTTGTGAATGTTGTTGTGTATTTGGACAATTGGAACCTATGAAACAGAAATCAGGCAAGTTTTAGAGCCAGTAATCAATCCAATGGATTTGGACCAAACCTCTCTTATTAACAATACAGATAACTCACAACATAGTAATCAGAGTCGACATCTTGATCTGTAAAGACAGTTAATAATGATAACAGATTCAGCATGACGTGTTGACTGGCACAATGCACCTCTTAGGGTGAAAAATAAGGGTCTTATATTTGGATCTGAATTTGCACCATCACATAACTGTTTTGCATTGTTGTATCAAAGCAGGGTTGTACCACTGGAAACCATGTACATATTGATGAACCTGCAAAATTTCACAACTCTAGCAACATTATTTCTCAAGTTATGGCACTTCAAACATTGATCCACAGATTGGTGTGAAGAAAATTAGGCAAAAATCGACATGACCCCACGCTCTCTATGCACTGTGACCAAAATGTGTGCACGTTTTACTTTTTTTTAACAGACGTATGCACAGAAGAAAATCTGACAAATGTGATATTGTCATGTGTGAATTTTTTTTTTTTTTTTTAAATTTGATGAATTGAGGTGGAACAACCCTGATACTTTAAAAGATTAATTTCTCAAAACAGAAATGGCTAACTCAAGAAAAAAGATGGATTATTGGAAGTAAGTAGGTATTAGATCTTCCAAAATGAAGTTATGCATTCACTTTATATAAATATATACTGTATATAATAAAGATATTAAAAATCCGAAAGCCTCTCCTGATATCAGGACTTTATCAATAGTAAAAACACAAATGTTAAGCAAAAGTGACCCCAGTAGATTTCTCACTATACTGGACCATAAATACACATATTAGCTTATATTTTACAAGTCTAGGCTAGCTATTTGCTAACCACACAAGCTTCTCACTTTGATTTGTGAAATACTTTGAGATGATATATGTTGTGAATTGGCACTATATAAGTAAAACAGAACTGAACTGAAATATAAAAGTGATGTTAGGGCTCTATGCAATGCTAGCTATTAACACAACCACTTGTATTTTTTTCACAATTTAAATAGAACACAGATGGTTTGTTGACAGCAGCAACAATTAGGTTATTTGTTGTTGACTAGTTCATGAACTGTACAAATAAATTGTTTGGTAAAAAAAATAGGTGAAATACATCTGAATACTGGGAAAGCTCCTGCGTGCATTCCTTGCTATCCACTAAAACAATATTGCTAGAGGCCTAAAAATACAACCTTAATAAATATAATTTTAATATAACTGAAACAATACAATGAACCCAAAAAGAACAGAGAGCTTTGTCAGTCTGCTCTTATTTCTTTTGGACTTTACAGTCTGTTGTGTCTGCAGCTTTTGAGGGATTCCTGGAAACAGCAACAGAAAGCAATCATTTCTAGGAACTGCCATTTGTATGCACAACGCCTTAAAACAACAGACTCGATGACTAGACAGAAGTAAACAACACAGAGTGCAAGCTTTGAGACAGAAAAGTAAGAGATCAAAGACAATAGAAGGAAAAGCTCTTGTTATTTAGCTTGTGTGCTAGTTATGTTTACCTGGTGTTGTGTTACTGTACATGCCTGCTTGTATCTGTGTTTGCATGTACAGTATTTTTCCCCCAGTGGACCAGATCATGCTGTTGCCATCACAGTCGCTCCCAGCAGATTTCTCTGTCATAATGTCCCAACATGCCCTCGTAGTTTCCCATATGGAAACACAACAGCATCACCTGCCATCCCAGCACACACACACTCCAACATGCATCATAGATACAGTGACCTTCACCGCAGGTGACCTGGTTTCCATGGTGAGAGTCATGTTCGCCTGTCAAGATGGGCAAGAAATTTGAGACCTCGAAGTGGAGCTATGGAAGACAAAGGGGAGTAGAAAGAGGACAGCATGTTTCTTTGTGACTAAGTGGAAAGAACAGAGCAGAAACACAGGCAGGGTTAGAGGTGTTATTCCCACCGGGGACACTCACAGTCATGAAGAGTCTGGTAAATATTAACCTGCCCTACAAAACTGCATTAAGAATTCTTAATATTCCTCAGCAGCAAGGGTTAGTGATCCTGTCAGTTACTAGTATAGGGCCTTATTAATTATGAAAACCAGTAATTATCTATCTGGTTCTAAAGATGTATCCAAGTAATGTATTGTAGGAAAAGACAAAAGCTGTTGGGGAATACTACTATAAAACAATTGTAAAAGAGAAATGAAACAAAACACTTTTTTATTTATCATTTTATCCTTTTAATTTCATAAAATGTGTTAACCACTGACTATAATCTGCTTTAGTTCTTGCTTATAACCAATGGAGCACACGAAAAGCCCGTATAGGTTGGAGGTTCTTTATTTTTATTGATTTTACTGGCTACCCCAGCTGGGTATTTTTTATGATCTAGGTAGATAAATTAATTAACTGATCTGCTGTTAGTACTCCAACCTCAAGTCAGTTTTCTCATGATTTTAGGGATTTCAGTGATTTCAATCCAGTTTAGTTGTACAGGAACATTATGGGGTTGGTAGGCCTTCAATGGTTTTTATGAAAATAAAAAACTAGCCAGCAAAGTCAGTCAGTCTTCATTGGCTTGTGTTTGGTAATACTGCACGGCAAACTTTCTCTTTAAAAAGACAAAGTACTATGCTTTTGTCCTACTCTGACACAGCTTTATACCATCTACTTTAGTCTGACTTACTGGATGTAGACTGTGGGTATAAACCTGACATTGGTCGCTCATTTCAGGCGGTTTCTGGAACATTTAAAATCCACTACGTGACAGGAAACAACAACAACCTCTGAGCACTAACGTACCACACCGAAAAATTCAAGTTTTGAGGATTTGGATCGAGTAGTTAGGCATCTATCTATCAGTTCTTGCCTCCCTGCATGTAAATATTCTACTACAACAGTTCCACCTGTCACTATTATGATTTAACACCGAAGCTGGATCCTTTGCTTAACTCTGCCCACAATGACTTTGATTGGTTTAAAGAAATGCAAACAAGCCAATGTTTTCCTCCCTATAGCAAAATTATACAGAAGGGCAGCCAGACCATTAGGTTCTACAGAATAGGCTTGCTAAGTGAGATAACATCCACTTTAATCGTACCAATACAGACTGACCTGCCTGGGTTAAACTCTTCTCCAACAGCCACTAATGAGGAGAACACCAGACCTTTGGTAAATAACTTAGCAAAATGTGAGATATGGGTTAACAAGGTTGTGGCAAAAGGCTGATTCTCTTTGATTTTTCCATTCTTAGCTAAAGCGCAGTCAGATGCAGTAAAGACAATTATCTATATACCTTTATTTCTGCTCACTCAACAGAAAGAAACAAAGAGATAAATACTCAAGATGGAAAGCAGAAGAGGGATTGCTTTTGGGGTGATTCCAAAGTTTTTGCTTGGATGGTAAATAAACCAACTTACTTTACTAATCAACCAAATTAATCACAAGACTAATCTTTTCATTGAGCTGTTGGACTGTTGTCGCAACGAGGAAGAATCCTTTGGGAAAAATCTGGTCTATACATTATCCGGTACATGCATTCTGGTTTGTGCTGATATACGCAGGTGAGAATAAGTGGCAATGCCCACGTCCAATATGGGCATATATATATATATATATATACAGTATACACATTTCTCCACTCAAGTAGATGTGTTCATTTGCATAACGTTTACAGTATGTGCCTCCATATAAGTGTGTGTCTCCACCAAACTGTCAGTGCAACTGGAGGCTTTCAAATAGGATTTCTGCTGCTCGGCGGAGGTTTATGCCCGACGCTGGGGCTTTTGATTCGCCGCTCACTCAAGGATAGCCATGCATGACAGACTGCTTCCGTTGGAAAGAAAGAAAGAAGGAAAGGAAAGAGGGAAAAGAGAGGAGAGGCGCTGAAGGTGTGCAGCGTGAGAAAGTGAGAGGCAGACGGCGAGCTGGAGAGATGGATGAAAAAGGTGGAAGGCGCATTAAAAGCAAAGAGGGGGGATGAAATAAGGACCTAAAATCCCCAAAATGAAGAAAAATGAGAAAGACAGAGTGAAAGTAAGTCGTCCTCTTTTCTACTTTGGAGAAAAGAGGAAAGGGATATTTCCAGCTTTACCCACATTTCAGCAAAGTTGAAAGATGGTGTTAGAGAAGTGCTTACTCTCACCACTTAAAATGAACCTTAATTGCATGTCTGGATTCAGGCGATCACTTTAAATTCTCACTGGCAGCAACAATGTGCAAATGACAATCACAGATTATTTGTGACCGCTTTTTCCGGCCTGGCGTATGTTTTCACCTAAGCCATGTTGCTGCAACTCAATTAGGATTACTGTTACTGGTAGGAAGCTTTCAGATGGTTCAAACCGAGTGAAAGAGTTTGCCAGTAACGATTTGCTTTGGAAACAACAAGCTCCTTTCACAGCAGAAATACATTTGGCGTGATTTCAGCTGGAGCAGCTCTTCTGGAACCATTAGGAGGACTTCCACAGGAGGTATTTAGTCAGGAATTATTCTTGTAACATACAGGTAAATACAGTTGTGAACAAAAGTTTTCATACAATTGTGAAGACCATGTATATCATGGCAGTCTTGAGTTTCCAAAGACTCCTACAACTCTTAATTTTCTGTGATGAAATCATTCAAACATAAAAAACAATCATTCATTTTGGTTTGTTTATAGATTTATTAGAGATCTTCTGGATATACGTCAAAATCTGCTGGGTCAGAAATATACATAAAGCAACATAACAGTTCTGGTGATGTAGAAAGTTGTGTTAATCAAATTTTCATTGTGCATGACCTCTTAATTTCTTAGGAGCCATTACAATTGACGACTGCTGACTCCTTTGAACCAATTTAAATGGGTCCCATTTGATGCATTCATTAGACTCAGCCACAAACACTACTGTGGGAAAGCATAAGTAGCCAAGTAAAGATCTGAAGAAGCACATTATTGACATGACCAAGTCAGGAAAGTCACTTGGAGCCATTTCAAAGCAGCTTCAGATTCCAAAATCATTTGTGCGAACAGTTGTTTGTAAGGATTAAGTTCATGGTACAGTTGTTTCACTGCCATGGTCAGGAAGAAAACACAAACTATCACCTGCTGCTGAGAGACAATTGGTCTGGATGGTCAAGAGTCAACCAAGAATTACCAAAAAGCAGGTCTGCAATTAATTAGAAGCCACTGGAACACAGCTGTCGGTGTCCACAGTGTTTTACACCTACATGAGCTGAGAGGCTCCATGAAGAAGGAAGTTATTCCTCGAGCAGCAGAACCTTAAAGCTAGACTGAAGTTTTCTGCTGATCACATGGACAAAGAAGGCCTTCTGAGCTATTTGGCCACAATGATCAGAAATATGTTTGGAGGAGAGAAGGTGAAGCCTTTAACCCCAAGAACACCAAACCTACCATCAAGCATGGTGGTGGCACCATCATGCTCTGGGGCTGTTTTGGTGTAAGTGGAACTTGTGCTTGACACAAAGTAAATGGAGTAAGGAAGAAGGAGGATTACCTCCACATTCTTCAGGAAAACCTAAAATCATCATCTGAAGGTTGATCTTAGACACAGTTGGGTGTTTCAACAAGACAATGACCCCAAACAAATATCAAAAGTGGTAAAGAAATGGTTAATTCAGGCTAGAATTAAGGTTTTAGACTGGCCTCCCCAACATCCTTAAACCACATCAAGAACCTGTGAACTGAACAAATCTGTGTCAGAAAGACAATAAATTTAGTTGAACTGCACCAATTCTGTCAAAAGGAGTCAAAGATACAATCAGAAGCTTGTGGATGGAAACCAAAAGGGCCTAGTTAAAAATGGCCAAAGGATGTTTGCATTTCTGTATGTATATTTTTGACCCAGCAGATATTGTCATATTTACAGAAGACCTGTAATAAATCTATGGAAGAACCAAAATGCATCATTGTTGACACTTGTGTTTCAATCATTTCATCATAGAAAAATTAAGAGTTAGAAAAAGTGAGACACCGTTGTGAGGTGACGAGCTTCACCAGCCGCTATATTTATTCTCGTTCCTAGGTGTTGTGTGAATTACAATCATTATCTTTTCCGGTGATGAAAATACATCGTCTGACTCAGGTCACCGCGGTCGTGTCCGTCATTAAAGAGAAAAGCGTCATTGTTTTTGATCCTCATGGGCGACCCGATCCTTTCCTCCAGGGGGAAACTGCCATTAGGGTGATAAATATATTATGTCATTAGTGAGAGATGTAAGAGGTAATTACCAAAGTGTCATTCCTGTAACCTGTGTCATTAGCTTTATTATTATTATTACCATCAGCTGCTATCAGTGCAGGAACCACGTACTCTACTGGGATGAAGAGCTGTTCAGTTTGTCTCATAGCTTCAGCTGGCATTTCATCTATTTACACTGAACTATTGATTCAGATTTAGACAGTAAATTATGGTCGGATTACAGAGAACTGCTGTCACAAACAGCTAAAGATTATTGTTAGACTTGCTCTAAAGAAGTAAAGAACTCCTTCACCGTGTGCCCCTGAAACTTTACCCAGTAATGTCTTTTGAGTTCATTTGCATGATTTATTTGAGGGCAGTTTTTAACTTTGATGGGGTTTTTATGTAACTTAAGTCGATAAATCTTGAGACTGGAAGTGTGTGTAGTTCTGACCTCAGTGCTGAAACAGTAGGTTATTTTGGAGTTCGAGCATTAAGATTTCACAAATGCAACATCTCATGGACTTTAAGTTCATTGTGGAATAAAATTGTCTCAGAATGTTGGTGCTAAGATAATCACCTGTTTGCATGAGTTTTATTCTTAGATTTAACCCAATCTCCCAAAAACTATGTTCCTATACAGCTAAACTATATTCTCAATTCCATTTGTGACATATCTCAAATACCTTGAAAGTCAACCAATCATCCATTAAATAGGGATTCGAGCAACACACTTGTGAAAAGGTCACATTTGAACCAAAACCAAGATATTTTCCTAACCTTAACTACATAGTTTTGGTGCCTAAACTTAACCAATCCTCTAACATGTACTTATGTTAGTGAAAGTGTCAACCAAAGTGTGTTATTTGCACCTTTATTGTAGGCAATCCAGCAATTTTTGCACATTATTTCTTCAACCAGCACGATTTGCATGTTAATTTGCACATTGGTTTTCTTATTCTTTCTTAAATGTAACATATGGGAGCTACTGGATACCTTGAATTTCCCCAAGAGGATGAAAAAAGTACGTATCCATCCATCCATCCATCCATTTTACTAAACCTAACCATGTAGTTTTGGTGCCTAAACTTAACCTAACAGCGAGTGAAAACCAAAATTAAACAAGTGAAAATGAGACTTAAGGATAGTGGTTCCACATGTGATGCAAACCTGGATATCCTAGATAAAAGTCTCATCACTGAGCTACACTTTAATCCTTCTTTCCTAAGTTCATATGTGGATTTTGGGGCTCTTTTAAAGTTAGTTTCAGCACAAAATTACAGTGTTACTTAGATTCTCAGATACTCAGGGTTTTTTTTTATTCTTTATTATTTTAGTCCCCACAATGATTATATTTTCCTTTTTAATCATAAAAATATGAGCATAATGTTTGGCAAAGATGTTTTTCTCCATTTGTCACAAATGTTATCCTTAAATGCTCCCTGTTGGAGGTTCTGGTAATGATAATGTTGTCGTTGTGCTTTGGGGTTTAATTAACTATGATGAGGTGCTGAAATAACTCAGAGTAAAATGAATGTTCTGACGTCCTCAGTCATAATGATTCTGTCTGTATTCATGTATCCGTCTACCACCATCACCGCTGCTGTTTATTCTGAACCTCTTCTGTCACATTTTTTCTTTTTGTCTCCATCTTCTCCTCAGTTGTCGTCTCACCTCCTCTCTCTCGCTGCGACTGTCAATGTTTCTGCTTTATTCCTCACACTTTACCTTTTATCTCTTCCTTTCACACTCGTTCACATGCTGTCGCAGCATGAAAGAGCAACATTCAATAATATGCAGCTGCAGTGGCGCAACCAGAGGTGTTTATTCTCATGAGACAAACAGCACCACTGGTCTGGAAAACCATCTCTGAAGCAAACTGAGAAGCTAATGCACATCAGTTGTACGTGGTAAGACCTGACCCACGGCGCCATCATTTGTGCTCACTTCAGCCGGAATTAAGAGCAATTTGCATCTCCACCGTGTCCGTATTGCATTTTTCCTTTATCTTTATGTAATTTACTGTGATCAATTTGGCTGAAAAAAAGGCACCTGTGGATCCTGAATGTCTGCCTCATTTCATCAATTGATTGCACCGGAAGCCGACGGAGATGAATGAACAGAGAGATGGTGGGAAGGAGGAGGTAGGAGATGGATGGACAGGATTTTACTGCAGTCACCCATCAATTTGTTTTCCTCTCTCTGCTTCAACATTTAGACAAGATCAAGAGACAAAGTCCTGACTGTGAGGAAATCCATCCTCATGCAGGTTTGGTTGCTGCAAAAACTAATATTTCCATTTTTTCATTTTAACTTGAATACCTGTAATCAAAGCCATTTTTTTTCCTCATATCTCTATACTCTGTCTTAATGCCTCCCCAATAAAAGGCACTGTTACTGCAGTACTGATAAATATCTAAGCAGTAAAAAGATACAAATTAAGGATGTCTTGATCTGATCTCAATGCATTTTTCTTTTTCTTTTTTTTTGGCCTTTCATGCCTTCATTGGACAGGACAGTGGACAGAGCCAGAAACGGGAGAGAGTGGGGAAGGACATGCGGCAAGGTTGGAATCAAACCCGGGACAGCTGCCACGCCTCCACACCTGGGTCACACGACACAACCGCTAGGCTATGCATTTTTCAACCTAAGCTCCATTCTTTTTTCATGTCTGCTGTCGCACAGGTGTGTAAGCGCTTCTTCTTCTGGTTTATTAGCGGGTTGGGAACCAGCTCAAAGGCACATTAGTGCCCCCTACAGGACTGGAGTGTGCAAGGAGAGCACAGTTTGTTGCAGGAGGCAGATAAAATGTCTGCAGTGTGGAGATATTTTAAAGTGGAAATAGTAATAGAACTGTATTCAGTTCACCACAATACATGAGTTCACTCAGGTAACTTAGGCTGCATCGAGTCAACACACACTTGAGTATACCAACAAGACCACAAAAACTACAAAAAAAGGTAATTAAAGTCATCGCTCTGCAGCTTTTGGAGCTTTACAACAAGGTTAATGAGCACGTACGTAACATTAAGGACCAACATGGATGCATAAATGCTTTTTTTTTTTTGCTTAATGAATTGCAGAACATTGATTTTATTCACTTTAATGTACTAGAAGTGGGTATTATCGAGGAAACCGCTATCAGATTGGGCTTCGGTATCAGCAGATAATAAATATTAAAAGAGTCAGATCGGCAAAAGTACTTGATCGGGACATCCCTATTATTAAACTGGTAATTGTTCCAATGAAACTGGAGCTTTACAACAAGGTTTGTGATCACCTACATAAAATTAAGGATCGAGAGCGAAAAACTTGATCAGGACTTCCGTAATATTATGGTTATTTGTTCCAGTTAAGCTTAAAAGTGATTCTTAGTTACACATAAATGGTTGTTAATCAGGAAGCTTTGCAGTATTTAAAACCAGCCTCAAGGTCTGAAGCCAGCACATGATTTTCACCACCAATGATTACCTTTTATTTATTGTTTTTACTGATTTTATTTATTATCTCACATTGATGGACTGTTTTATTCAGTGTATTTATTGGTCTGTGGTTGGTTTTCTTTTTCTGTACCTGCTCAGGGACAACAGACACAAACTACCTGCTCGCTAACTCTGCTGCAATTACTGTTAATTGTGCACTGTCCCTGCTGAATAAAGGAATAAACTAATCTGCAATCACAAAAAAACACACACACAAAAAAAGAAACTATTGTGTGCTTTTGACGACTGAACACAATGGAGTCTCTCACATTAACAGAGTGTATGACAGACAGGCAGGTGCTATGATTGGAGTGGAGGGAAGAGAATCTGCAGATTTTACTGAAAACTAATTAATCCAAAGCGCGCACACACACATTTCTATTAGCAGCCCTACGTGCATGCTGGGTCTAAAATTAGTGCGCAGTCTGTTGAACAACAAACCGGCTACAGGGAGGAAGAGTCGCTGCCAAAAGGCTTCGCTGGGAGACGAGAGAGGAAACATGCAGGTAGACGAGTCAGTGGTAAGAACATGACGACAGGAAATATCAACAAGTCTGTGCAAACTTTTCAGTTACACTTATTTACAGATAAATTAATCTCTAAAAACGAACTTTTACTAATACATGACACTTGGGTGAAGAGTTCGCTGTTGTGTTTGGTTTAGTTGCATGATTTTTTTGTATGTTTTGGCTCAAAGGGGCATTAAACAGGTCCACGATGATGAAAATTGTACCATCAGATGTTGTGTCTTAGAAGGTTTTAGAGTGTGGTATAACTGTTCTGTACTGCTTACTGTAGGATAAATTGCCCCTCGAGGATAATAAATATTATAATGAACCTTGAGCCAAGCAGCCTAGTAAACCAAAGTACAGCCAACCATCGTGTGATGCAAAGGAAGTGACGAAAATAAAGCATCAACAAGACCTAATATCTCACAATAATCCATGTTTATATATATTAAAAAAATATCTCTATTTATTAATTTTCATGTATTTATTATTTTTTTTCAAGATTTATTTTTGGCCTTTTATGCCTTTTATTAGATAGGACAGTGGATAGAGTTGGAAACGGGAGAGAGCGGGGAAGGACATGTGGTAAACGCCCGAGGTCGGAGTCGAACCCGGGACAGCCGCTACGCCTTAGCACTTGGGTCACGCGACATAACCGTTAGGCTATCAGGGCACCCCAATTTTCA
>OMNN01033259.1:0-13705 GCA_900302755.1 Chromis chromis | reverse complement strand
CCCCCCCCCCCCCCCCCCCACCAACCAAAAAAATAAAAAATCAACTTCACTGTTTGGTTGTTTGAATGTTGAGTAAAACAACCGAGGATGTTGTTGTTGTCGAACTTCTCCCACCTTCTGTCGAGCGCATGAAAACACTCGTGTCCTGTTTTGACAGTTTGTTTTAGTGAAAGCCTCTCACAGTGTACCCAGAGCTGTTCCCGTCGCCTCCGAGGTCATGGATTATTCATGGGATATGGAGGGAAATAACGCAGTCCCATTGTGTAGCTCATACCCCAGCGAGCATGACAGGGCCGGTTGCATCAGGTCAAAAGAAAAAAAAGAAAAAAAGCTGTGCGGACTTCATAACAATGAATGATCACTGCTGATGGCACTGAGGGACCAATAATGATTTCATGTAAGCCTCTTGTGAAGGTGTTCTTTTCTCATACACCACTATTACTGGATAGAAAACACGTGTTCCTCACGAGAATTTCAATTTACCCTCCATACCAAGACGAAGACGGACAGACTTTAAAAAACAACAACAGACAGGTCAAGTGTTTGGTCAATAGAGCCAACGCCTCCTTTGATTTCCAGTCATTTTTTCCCCCGCATTGTGAAGCCAGCTGTCTTTGCTTCACTGCTCTGGCCGTGACAGATTGTCTTCCCTTCCTTTATCCAACTTGACACCATCTTACATTTATAGTTGGCCGTGGCTGCAGGGATTGCGAGTTTCATTTCAGAAATAGGAAAGGTGGTTTGTTATATTGTTTATTTTCCATGGATTGCAATGATGAAATAATCCTGTAATGTTTGTACTGTTTGCTTGCTGGCGGTTTGTGAAAAAGGCGGATCGCATGGATCATTTTCGAATCCACCAACAATGACTATAAACGGTTCACGAAGAGAGTCATTACTGAATCGCAGTAGATGCTTACATACTGTAGTCACGTTGGCTGAACTCATGTTCAATTAACATGCCTGTGATTCAGCCACATGCACAATAGTGACATGTTCCTCGCCTCCTGTGCATTCCTTATGCCAACAGTATGATATAACAGTGACAGGAGTCTGTGCGTACGTAGGAGTGCTGCATGAAGCTGAACAAAAGCGAGTGGGCGACTATTACAAATAGTGACATCACTGGAGAAACCCCCTTTTCAATTAAATAACAGTTCAGATCCGCCTTCCTGTTTGTTGCAGTGGCTATAATGAAAAACACCATCTTGCTTCTGAGTTTCTGGTCTCCATCATGGTCAGAGAGGGCTTTAACTATTTATTTAAAGAATTTAGAAGCAAAAAAATGTAACTGTTCCAATGGAGATTTAGTGTCTCCTTCTGCTCTTGGGTTTCTGAGTGTCAGTTCTGTCAGTTCTGTCCACCTAATGAGGAAGAGGATCTCCGTTTCCATTGTTTCTGGTGAAGACATGATCCACAGATCTCCTGGGAAACTAGCAGGTCTAGCTTTACTACTCCCAGCTTTGCCAGATCAGACAGGCATGGACTTGATCAGGTGTTTTCAGGGCTTCTTCCTATCTGACTGGCTTTTGTTGACGTCCTGCAACAAACATCCCATCAAGGTTGTTCAGAATCTCATTGTGTTTCCTTCTATAATATCCCCGAGGCAGTGCAGTCTTATGTTGTGACAGTAGCCAAACTACTGGGGCTTTTCTGCTCCTGATCTTCACAGTCTTTTCTCTACTGAAGCTCCACCGCAGCACTGTGTTTGGCTTCCTAATACTTTTCTGTCTTCTTCTTTGCAGTGAGCAGTACCAAAGTCTTCAGATTTGCCTTTTGTGTAGGATTCCTCCGTTCGGTTGGCCTTGCTCCTATCCCTGTCCCTCCTTTTATTTTTCCGTTTTATAGCTGAGCTTTTTTTGCCACCTCTTTTACTACCTCTGATACTTCTTTTTGCTTGGTAGAGAACTCTGTCTTGATATTTTCCTTTTCTCAACCAGTCATTATTGGCAATTTTAGTATTTTTCATTTTGGTTTTTCCAACTTTCTCATCTCAGTTTCTGTTTTCTGCTACCCAGGTAAACATTATTTCCCATTTTCTCAACATGCATTTCAAAGAGAAAATATTTTTGCTCTCCATTATCAAAATCGTCCATGCTAGCTGTTGTTGTTGGTATTGCTTGATGTCAGAGGCTTCCTCAGCCCACAGTTTTGCTATGAAAAACCACGTTTTGGCCAAACTTCATTAACAGTTTGAGCTATGTTTAGGGCTGGTCCTGAATATCGAATACCGCCGGTAGCTGCCGAGCATCGCCAAGGCTCTAGTACACCGCCGATGTTGCAGTACGCGGACCTACCAAATCTGCTGTCACGCTCCACTCCGCTTTACTGCTGTTGGTCCGTGCTTAAATGTGCACAACTGTCTGTGCAATTCTGATGCGGTAGGTATTTGATAAAAATGTTAAAAGTGATGCAGAAATATTACAAGGTTCGACCTAGTAAGGCCAGTTGCAAGTTTTATGGAAAAGTGATCAGGGAGCGCATTTGCACATGAAGCCGACACCTTCGGTTGCTGTCAAATTAAGAAGCGCATGTATGAATGAGGCTTACATCTCCATGTGAATATGGTCTATTCTCTTCATCACTTTCATTTTCTCACACTGTAAAAATCACGTTGTCACTACTCTGCAAACCAATCAGCCCCTAGACCCTGTTCTTTAAATTAATAGTAATTCTGTCACTCTCCCTTCTACTCATCATCTCCATCTCATCGGGGTGTCCAGAGCGTCTCATTCATTCTCTATCAGCCATCTGTTAACTTTGCTCCACCATCACTAGTGTCTAGACTCCAAGGAGTCGTGTTCTTATCTGCTACCTTCATCTGGGACTCCGCTCTATGATGTCGCTTCTCCCAGTCTAACCACCAAAACACTTTGATCTGGCATGCTGATGTTTGTGCAGTCAGCATATGTTCTCTGCTTTCATATGGTCTTTGTTTATTGAAGTGCTTTTAGTCATCTCGAGCAAAAACTTTTCCTATTCTTCTTGAAGGTTATTGCTGCTATTGTGTCTCAACATGATTGGGAGCACATTCCAGTCTGTTGAGATCTATACCTATCCACTGTTGGAGACCACAGTCAAAAAGCTGAGTTTTCCTCACAGTTCTACCAATTGGCCCAAATCGAACAAATAATTTGAAACTGTGCACTTTCTGTTAACGTAATCACTCGTTCTTGCATTTTTGTGCTGAGAGCAAAGTCCTTTGAGATGCTGTTTAGCAGTGAATCACTTATTAAGCCTTGACATGTACATCCTTGAGCAACTCTCTCCAGTCACTCTTTGTAAAACCAAATTGCCATCATGTTGCTTTAGAAACTGACAATAAAGATGAAAAGCTTTTTCATACTGAAAACGCACGACCTTCACTTGTTTTGCTGGCTAAACTGTCATTTTGTGCTGTGAATACTGAAGTTATTAAGTATAAACTCAATCCAGCTTACCTTGACAGAAATGCCATTTATTCTCTATTTCTATTACCTTTTCATTATTTTTTCTTTGCACCTATACATCAATCTGAATATCACACAGAAACACAACCACAAAAGAAACAGTAGACTCCAGTCAATTACAGACTTAGGAATGTCATTCAACACTCAACTTCACAACTGTTTCTGAGAAAAGTTCTGCTACTCAGCTTGAATCACTGTCTGAACTGATTTGAACACAAATATATTTTAATCATGTTATAAAACTTGAGGATTTATATTTTACTAATTGGGTTTCTGGTGTGTGGCTTCATTTTTTAATTTGATGTACGAGTTTACTGTTGACTTGGATCCTTTTAAAAACCTAATTTCGCTGCCTCACGGTGCACCTGCTCCGTCAGCTCAGACGAGGACACCTGCGCTGCCTCCGTCACTGCTTGCTTTAGTGCTGATTACTCCCACACAGAGTAGACCCGCACACTCTGCTCATACCTGGAGCGTGTTGTGGTGGATGGAAGGGGATGGAGGGCTCTGTGGTGGCTGTTTGTGATTGACCTGATTATGGAAAACAGCCCCTGGCGTCGGTCCCAGAGGGTGCAAGGATTGTGGCATCTTCATGAAAAATATTCCTGTTGAGCCGGCTTCTGTCACAAGATGCCTGTGGATAAAGCCCGGCCGTGGCAGGCTGCCAGGGAGGGAGAGTGTGAGAGGCAGAGAGAAAGAGAGGAAAGAACATGGAGGGGCGTTTCAAAGAAGGAAAGCGAGAGAGGGAGGGAGATTGATGGTGAAGAGGAGGTAGAATTATGCAGCATTTATGTCATTACAGATTTACGGCAAATGTTATTGATGTTAACAATCTAGTAGTAGGTGCAAGTCAAGGTGTGTGAAATGTTTGTTGCAGGTCCAGTGCCTGCGTCTTTACACTACGGAAGTGTTTCTATTTAAGTTGTGAACAAAGAAATACATTCAACATACTCTCTAACCATTTGAAAGTGCACATAGAGGTACTTTGTTTATGATGAATTTAAATAGATTTACATATTTAGTTTTCGTGTTGTATTATATTAAATGTGTCCTTTGCTTCTTCAGATGGGTGAGGAAGAATCATGTGCATCTGTACATAATAGATAACAGGATGTAGAAAACAGACCTTGGATGTAGAAAACAGACCTTGGTCCACTGCTCTTCAACCTAGTCATGTTACTTGTTTGTATCATAAAGAAACATAACAAGCATCAACAGGATGCAATGGAACAAGTTGGATTGACAGAGGCTCCACTGCACAAGCCAGAGTACCCAAAGGATCCACTGCCAACGTCCTGGTGCCAGACCCCATAGGACACCCTGAGAGGTCCTCTTGTCCATGCCCAATGGTTCAGAGCATTTTTGACCACATAAGGGGGACCAACACAATATTAGGCAGGTGTTCATAATGTTATGCCATATCGGTGTATGTTTGTGCAACAACTAGAGGATTCATATAAATAAAAAGATTTTCCAACCTCCCTGACTTTTTCTCAACACCTGCAACGTATTAAGGATCAAACATTCGTACACCAAAGTGACTGTTTGCTGAATGCCACACTCACCCTACATACGAAGCATTGTGGGTGCCACAGAGAGTTCAGAGCTGAGATGTAGTTTTCCAGAATGGGCTGACTGCAGCCTTGACAGCGAGACGCAAACAGAGTCAAGAAGCACTGCTGGCAGTACTGCTGGCCCTCACGGTCATGGAAACCTGCAGAGGAGATCGTCACAGCTTTACACAGAGTTCATTTGGCAAATGTTAAATTAGACGCCAACTGATGAGAACAGCCTGAAAGTTTTCCATGTAACTCTGGTCTGTGGTGAATTAATCTTTAATCTAGTTGTAATGATTTGGAGTATTTTTGTCTCAAAGCTTGTGCTGCTTGAAATTTGGCCATTTCATTGCCAAGAAAATACAAAGATTCAGTGTTTCCCCCTAAAAAAAATCTTGGCAGGATGCAGCAGCTTTTACAACAGAGGCCAACTGCTATTTTGAAAACCTTACAAATTAAATGTTTTAGGGGGTCATGTGGCCAAAAATCACGGTGCAAGTGTTGAAATCAATGATTTGCTAGTTTTCACAAACTCTGGGACATATTTTAACGTGTAAATAAAGAATGAATCAACACAATAAAACCTTCATTAACACCACATGTTTTCTCAGTGTTTAAATGAATTATTAATTGATTATTTATGAATGTTTGACAGAAAGGGCTTCATGTGAGCGTGACCTCACTGCAGTTCACTGTTGTATTTCTGACCCAGACAGGATGCATTAGTGCCGCCCATTACCTTCCTCTCCAAAGGCGCGGCTGCACTTAACGCAGCAGAAGCACTCTGGGTGCCAGTTCTTGTCCAGAGCGGTGACCATTTTCTAAACAACAAGAGGGAACAAAAAGTCAAGCAGCTTTATGTGGGCTGGAGGTATCGACTCGAGTAATTTGTGTTAAAATTACTTTCTTACATTCAGTATGGGTTTGTTGCAGTGTGCACAGTGAGGGGAGAACAGGGTGAAGTAGTCCGACTCGCAGTACGGCCGTCCGTCCTTCTCGAAGAAGTTGCGACTCCCCAACTCCGTCTCACACTCGGTGCACACAAAGTGCTCTGGATGCCAAACCTTCCCGAGAGCCGTCACCACCTGCAGACACAAGCAGCCAAGTCCATTAAAGGGGGATAAACTCTTTAAAAATGAGCTCACACTCTCATGAAATTACTGTCCTTAATAATATTGGCAGAAATAATGATGAACTCAAACTGGAAACAGTCCAGCCTTTAAGATAGAACATATCAATAATGCTTAACCCTCTGAACCTCAAACAGTTTTTGCTCCTGTTGCATTTTTACCCCACTGTGGGCTCATTTTTCACTGCAATATAAAGTCCTGCACCTCTATGGAAACAGACCAACCATGGCTAGAAGTACAGAGAACTTAAACACGTCTTTTGTGCAGGATGACACAGTTTTAATGCCATAAATTGTTTTAAAAAATAAAAAATAAAATAAAGCTAAATTGATTTGATTGTTTACTTTATTTAAAAAAGTTTTTTTTTTAAATGAAATTAACATTTTTCCAAGTTTCCACAGGCCCAACCAACACAGTGTGTCTACATACTAGACATGTTTTACTACTTACATTTTTATTTTGCTTCCATATTTGTCTTCCATCTACCTTGTGTAAACACAGCCTGCAGCTCAGCTGAAAAAAGTCCCTGAATTTTTGTCTTGTGACTGTTGGCTGCAGCTGAGTCACTGAAGGTTTCATGGTTATGCCAAGGAACAGGAATCTTTTGCTTTTTACAGAATCTGGTTAGTGGAAATGGTTTCTTTTTTTGGTGAAATTTCACATGTAGAATAATGTGATTTTGGTTACAAATTGGAACGTCACAGATAAGAAGTTAAGGGCCCATAAGAAGGTTGAATATCCAGTAATTCCTCCTGTTTTTAAACTCTCTGGCTCTGATACATGCTTTTATTTTGGCGACTATTTAAAATATATCAGTGGGTTTTAGGATTTAGAGCAGGGGTGGACAACCCTGGTCCTCGAGAGCCACAATCCTGCATGTTTTAGATGTTTCCCTCTTCCAACACACCTGATTCAAATCAGAATCGTTATCAGGCTTCTGCAGACCTTGATGATTAGCTCATCATTTGAATCAGGTGTGTTGGAAGAGGGAAACATCTAATACATGCTGGATTGTGGCTCTCAAGGACCAGGGTTGTCCACCCCTGGTTTCGAGGGATAATATTCGTCTGTACCTGCCTATACAGACGTATTTTGACAACTCACCTGCCCAACTACTGGCTTCTGACACGCTGAACAGTTCCCCTTCGAGGATGTTTGCACTCCTTGTCGGCTCAGGTCTGACTGGAGGAGGCCCAGCATGCTGTCCAATGAGCCTCCAGACGAGGGCTGCGGTGGGGCGGCGGGCTGCTGCGGTGCAGTAATCACTGGAGTGACGGGAGCAGCTGGCTGGGAGAAGACAAAGAACAGAGAGGGCACATGTGTGTTTGGGATCTTAATTCTTCAGGAGTTTATCATCGACAGTGTGGTAGGGAAAAGTCTTCAGATCACCCAAAATATGACAGTATGTGGTTTGGGAGTCATAAATGTCTGCAAAACTTAACATAAAAGTCACTGGGGTTCAACCTCAAGAGGCCATGAATGTCTATACAAGTATATTGACAATCCATCTCATAGTTTTAGGCCGATCTGCCATGCTTTGAGATGCTGTTGGCCTGGTCAAAACAGAGTCAAGAGTATCCAGAGGAAAAATTTCCCAGAAGCCGGTGCAGTTTTGTTTATAACCCACAGCTGGACTGCACACTGGAACCAAACAACTTTATATTGCTTAATCTGCTCACATGTTAGCTGCCGGCTCGCTGAAAAGGAGAACAACTACATTATATCACATGTAGATCAATAACCTCCAACTATCTAGTGCTCTTTATGAGGCTGGAAAATATTTCCTCCAAGACTAATTTTCATCCTGAGGCCATATCTGGTGACTGCTTTGTACCAGGAGCCACATGCTGCGGTCAGGTCGCACAGTAACAGTGTAGTCATTATGAAACTAAACGAATGTCGTCATGAATCCACCATGAATCAGAGTGAGGTCGGAACAAGTAAGGATGAACGATTAAAATAGAAAGCAGCAGCCACATCATGAGCACAATCGAGGATTTAGAGTAAAAAGTTGACAGGTTAAGTCTTTGTGTCGTTTTAATGCTGTTGTGAGGACTCTTACTGTGCTCTGGACTCTGAAGTCAGACAGTGAAGCCATCAGTTTGTCCAGTTCCAGTGTGGCGGATGTCGCTGAAGGCTTCGCTGAGCTAGAATACAAAATACAAAAGGACAAAATGCACAATTTTAGTCTGATCTACCCAAAAAAATGCTGCTTAAAACAGTCATTGCAGTGTCTGATTGTTTAGATTGATGTCAATTCTTTTGGGAAAACCCCTGTTTGCATTATTGCTAGATGTAAACATAGTCAAGTCTCTTGGGTGGGCTTGGTTGTTGAAAATGTGTTTGGTTAAATCTGAGACTGTGGGACCCTATGAGGATTTTTTTTATGGTCGATTTGCAATACGTATACATGCTGCTGATCTGAGCGGGTGTTTTCAAGAGGATTGGAGATGTTGTATTGGGGGAATTTTGAGTTTGTGGGACACACCTTCAACACAGCTGTGGTCTACCATACAGTTATAAGTGGTATTATGGGCTGTATTTAAACACTATGTCACTTCATGACTGATACGTCTTGAAAAAGGTTGATTTTATTGAAACATTTCATTTTTCAAAATGAGTGCAGAGATGATACATGTGTGCTGGAATTGACTTTCTTACAATAAGCTGGATGTCTTGAGGATTTGATTCCCTGCAAGCTGTGTGCGTGTTGCCTTCTACGATAATGCACAAATTAATAGTATGGTAATAGTATTGTTTTTTGACCAAAATACATTCTGAGTCTCAACTGAATATGTGATGTTTTGGAATATTTTAAATCTTTCATTAACGTTTTCTGGTTTGCAATCTTAACACAGTGTCACAGTAACACCACCAACTGTCCATCAGCAGAACAGAGTGAAACCAGCAGCAGGAATGTGTCAGCAAGATGTTTACACATGTGCTAAAATCAAAATGATGACCCATAAGAATACAGACTGTTTTTCCTGGCCATAAATAACTCCCCAGGCTCCCTTTCAGTCACTTCAACAAGCTACTTATCTTTAAATCTGCAACACCTGCATAAAACATGACATTACTTCCTGAAATACAGCTGTAATCACATGGATAGCTCGTCAGATAAATATACTAAACCATCACTCTCAGAATGCTTGTTCTGGCAGAATAGTGTGTCCCAGTGGGTTTCAAATTGATTCCACAATGATATTTATTGTTTAATTTATGTGCACAACTTGATTTGTAGCTCATCTATTCCAATCCTTTTTAAAACTCTTTTTTCCTCTGTGTGGGCTGAGCAAGAATTCAATTGATTTAAACTTTGTATCTACTTTATTGTCTTATAGTTAGTTGTGTGTTCTACTACAAAATCTTATGGGAAGAAAGTGCCTTTATACTCTATACGGATTCTATATATATATATGATTAAATTGATTGGATTTGTTACCTGGAGGAGGTTGTGGCCTTGTCTTTAACCTTGTCCCGCTCATCTTTCTTAGACGAAGGAAACTGAGCCAAGATCTCATCTGATGATAAAAACAGGGTCGCATATAAGAAAATATTCACCTCAGAGTGTATTTAAAAAGACATATACACACTAACTCGCTCACTAACCTGTAATGTTAAACTGTGTGGCGTTTAGCTCCTGTAAAAGATGATCCAACTCGCTCAGACCTCCACCCAGCAGCGAGGAGGAGGAGAAAGCTGGGGGAGGATCTGCTGTTCGGGGAGATCGCGGTTTACACACTGTGCTGCAGGAGACACAAGACAGACATTGTCCAGAATTAACTTCATTAGAAGACACACTGCTACTAATGTGCTTGGATTCATCGTGATCCCTTTAATACTGAAAAACTGTCTCTCTCAAACCTCAAAACCCACCGGCAGGCTTAAAAGGCATCCTGTTTTGTTTTTTAAATCACAAAAATTATACCATTTATCAGAGACAGAAACTGAAAACATAAAGAATTATTGAATTTGAAACTTTCCGGCACAACTTTGAAACTGTTTAACTGCACAGAAGACATTTCTGAGTTGTATCTACTTCTAGTCACAGCTGTGCTGTTTCCATAGAGGTGCAGGACTTTATATTGCAGTGACAAATGAGCCCACAGTCAGTAAAAATGTGAATGGAGCAAAAGAATAAAATTTGAGTTAGCTTTGAGAGAGCTAAATCTGTATACAATATTTTTCCCAGCCAGCTTTGCTCCCAATATGGAACCCTGGAGCACATCCCGAGTTACTGCAACAAGATATTAGAAGAGGGGTGATACTGTCGACACGATGATTAAGTCCTGAGGGTCACTGCAGAAATTATTAGCACCAGAGATGAGTGGTGGAAGCAGTCCTGCCCCTTAAAGATGGTCATCAGTTTCCTCTAAGCTGCACAACTGCAGGAATCTTGGCTTCTGCATGGTGTTGGCAGCTGTTGGTGGATTTGGACCAACAGCTCAAGTTCTGTCAGCACATCTCTGTCACCTATTTGAGGCAAGAGATCAATCCTATGTTGGAATAATGTAGGTGATTCATCAGGAAGGAGCTAAATGAGCCAGTTGGTGAATGAAGGCAAAGTGCAGTTGAGTTTGAATGCATCGTATTGAGGGAGAAAGGAGGAGAAAATCCATCCGTTACACCACAGATATGGCAGAGAGCCTTCAGATGGCTCAAGAGAGAAGAACTGGGAGGCAAGTAGGACACGAGCTGAGGTCTGATCAGTCTCGGCTGGGTCGCCTGCAGAAGCGTTGGAAACACCCGGTGATGTAGTTGCTTGTTCCTGAACAAAACTGAACTTCAGAGGCTTGGAACAAGGCTAAGACATGTATTCCTTACTGATCAGGTTATTCAGTCAGAGGTTATGTGGCTATTTGTAAGAAAAACAGTGGAAAAAACAACGTGGGAGAAAGTTACCTGTATAATTTGTCTGGGTTGGAGTTCTGTGTAGACTTCATTGCAGCAGAAACAGTCTGAGAGACAAAACAGACGGAAAATCAGTTGTGTTTTTAGCGGAGGAGATGTTACAGAAACAGCATGAATCCACAGGAATATTTGTAGGCAGAGGTCAAACTTTTTAGCAAAGATTTTAAGAAGCATCAGCCACAAGAATATTGGCAAAAAATGCATCCCAGACTGTCCACCTGCTGTGGTGTGTAGGCGGGTGGTGGCGGTCGGGTCTGAGCTGAGTCCTGGGTGGCCTGATCAGCATTTTGTGGAGGCTCGGAGGTGAGCAGGACGGGACACCGAGGTAGAGGAGAGCCTGTGTTCTCCAGATCAGCAAGGAGGGCATCTGGAGGGAGGATCGAACACAAAACAGCATGAAAGTGAAGAAGAAGTTTGGCTGGATTCAGAGAAAAATGTAGCTTGATTTGTGATGAGAAGTAAAGACAGAATCCTGTGATCGACTTGTTTATGAAACATTAAAGATGAATTAAGTGGAAAAAGTTAAGAAATGGATTTAAGTAACATGCAATGTAACAATACAGACAGAACATATGAAGTTAAATCAAGGATATGTGAGTAAATGACACCCTGAGGTTGAAACACATACAAACACATGCACAGACAGTTACGTACCAAACACAACAATACGAGGACTGAGAGGGTAGTTAGGTGGTTCAGGCACTCCTAAGGAGACACAGAAAGCCTGTGTGACCAATACAGCAGCAGCAGATCAGCCCACACAGCAGACACATGGAGGACAACGAGCGTCCTCACACACTAATCAGAGGACAGGACAGTCAGAGGTAATCTACTGACACAGTGGAGTTATTAGCGCACAAACAGTTGTGCTGTTCATATCCAAGACATGCCAGCATGGAAAGGAAGCAGAGGAGGAAGAGTGTTTGGCAGCTGATACCTAAATCCACTCCAAACCCCCCCAAACACATACACTGTTATGTTGAAGTGGCAGCTGTCCAGAAACTAAACTTGCTCAAGCGTTAGTCTCTGCAGCTGCATGACATCATTTAGCGCTGACAAAGTCGTTGTTCGTGCGACTAAAGGCCAAAGCAGAGAATGTTAGAGGAGGACTTAATAGGAGTCATTACAAACTCAAAGTTGTAGCAGGGAGGCTGCCGCTTTGGATGCATTTCCTCGTTTTCACCAGGGGAATACTGACATTAACACTACTTTACTGTGTATAATACCACACCAGCCGCTGATCTTGGGTCTTTAGAGTCTAGATCAGGTCACACTATCAGAGGTATTAACCACCGATTTACTGTAACCATCATGTTTCAGATCAAGTCATGTGACCTGATTTTACTGGGGTTTTAATTTGACGCTATTAAAAGAGCATATTTGGTAAATTAGTGTTGCAATTCCTCAAAGCTGCAGGACAACAGTCATAGTCTGAGTTTGATGCCTTGACATACTACATCCTACAGTTTCCATAATGCAACACAATAACATCAGTCTACAGACTCCTCTTTCTAATATAGCCTATCATATAAACTTAATAACCCTTAATTTGTAATGTCTGTAATAAAACTGCAGGACAGACTGAGCTGAAATGAGCATGGTTACATCACAAACACATTATCAGGGGTTATTTTTCTAAACACTGCATTCATGTTGTATGAGATGGATAGCAGACTTATGACTTATGTATGACTTATGAACATTCACGTCACCTATGTAAGGGTGAAAAATAGTGTTTACTGGCAAAAAAAAGCAAAAAAATTATATAATAAAACAAAAAAACACAACTATGATATTTGGGTTTAACAATACTGAACACTGTCTTTGGCTGGTATGAGGCATCGACACTTATTTTGGTTTTCTATAGGGATCAACCAATAAGGGTTTTTTTTTTTTCAAGGGCTGATATCTAGACAATAACTGGTACTGGAATGACACAAACTCCATCACAAAATTTCTTATGTTTTACATCTGTTTAAGTGAAAGAGAACCTTTCAGCTACAATCCTTCAGTGTTGTTGTTGCTGTTATATGTGACATGTTGCCAATCAGTTAGTGCCGTGGGCGGGACATTGCTCGAGAGTGGTGACTACAGATAAACAGAGAACCAGAGCTAAAGTAGCAAAGTTAAAACTAATTTATTTTTATCAGGAATTGGATTACAAAAACCATGACACTGATAGTTGGAAAAGTGCTGAATATCAAGTCAATCAGCCAAACCGATGATCAGTCTATCCTCAGTTTTCTGGCACCTCTGTGTTATTTAGTGCAAAGCCACATAAATCAGAGAAACATTCAAGTTTCCCAGTCATACTGTAATTATAACTTGGACGTAGATGTAAATGCTCTTTATAAGTTGGCGACTCATCATCATAATAAGTTGGATTAAGTGAGCGTGACATAAAAAAAACTCCCCCCAAAGCCAAAGATGATTTAAAACTGTTTCCACACGCTGACTTAGATAAAAGTGGACGTTATTAGACGACGATTACATTAGATCACAGGGGACTTGGGATTGTTGAAGGGAGTTTTATAGTTTGCAGTCCTGAAGTGGCAGAAACTGGATGGTTATCCATCACTTTTTTAGTGATCTATTTTGCACATCAACTAGTATTCTCAAACACGCAATGGCATCTTGTAAGTGTGACTTAAGTTAA
>OMNN01033244.1:16569-40078 GCA_900302755.1 Chromis chromis | reverse complement strand
AGACTGTGTGTTTGTGCAAAGATGCTCTTTAAAGTTGCTCTTATCTAGTGAACATTAGTGTGAACGATTCCTTCACCAGACCTCACAGGCAAAAGTCCACATTTAACTGACGCTAAACTCATTTATTTAGATGTTAAACAGCAGCTTGAAGCTTCAACTGATGCATCAAAAACTTGTTTGTAAAGGAGCCAATGCGAGTCGTTAGGTCCTTCCCTTTCACAATGGGGTTTGTTAGGGTCCGTTGTGGCCAGGTGTGAATGGATCCAATGCGAGTCGTTAGGTCATTCCCTCTCACAATGGGATTTGGTTAGGGCCCGTTGTTGCCAGGTGTGAATGGATCCAATGTGAGTCGTTAGGTCCTTCCCTCTCACAATGGCATTCGTTTTTCCCATTGTGGCCAGGTGTGAATGGAGCCAATGCGAGTTGTTAGGTCCTTCCCTTTCACAATGGGTTCGTTAGGGCCCGTTAGGGTTTCATTATGGCTCGTTGTGGCCAGTGGTGAATGGAGCCAATGCGAAACGTTAGGTCATTCCCTCTCACAATGGGTTTCATTAGGGTCCATTGTGGCCAGGTGTGAATGGAGCCAATGCGAATCGTTAGGTCTTTCCCTTTCACAATGGGGTTTGTTAGGGCCCGTTGTGGCCAGGTGTGAATGGATCCAATGCGAGTCGTTAGGTCCTTCTGTCTCACAATGGGGTTCGTTAGGGTCCGTAGTGGCCAGGTGTGAATGGAGCCAATGCGAGTTGTTAGGTCCTTCCCTCTCACAATGGGGTTCGTTCAACAACTTGATAAGTTGGATGACAGATTTGTTGTTCTCAGTGTTTCTGCTGCTTGTGTTTAATTTTAGTTTGCTCATCCTAACAGCTGTGGGAACTTTTATCCACGTGTTTGTTTTCTCTGATTGTCCGTGAACACATCGCCGGTTTCCCACAGATCGGTCTCTGACAGCTCTGTGGTCTTCGTGGTTTCGGGGATCAGCGCTGACAGATGTGAACAGCTGTTTGTCACAGAGCTGAAAGAGCCGACGGCCCCTGAACTGCACACAGTTTAAATCATGTGTAGCCTCTCTGAAGCTCAACATGTGTGTGTGTGTGTGTGTGTGTTAGCATGTTTTTGTGTGTGAGTGTGTTTCCGTGTGAGTGTGTTTTTGTGTTGAACAGCTGGTTTGTGTAAAGTTTCTCTGAGGATCATGTGACTTTGCCAACAAACGCCCCCGCACTGTTACCGACCCCCCCCAGGCTTTTATTTTCTTAACTCCCTGCTTCTCCTTTTCCTAACCTCCGCTCCTTTTAACTCCCACTTCCACGGACTGTCTTTCCGTCTCTCACCTCCTTTTCTTCCCACTTCTTTCCGTCTCTGTCTTCACTCATCTGCTACTTTCACCTCCCGTCTTTTCCCTGCTCCTATTTGGTGTTTATTCTTTGTTTTTCTCTCCTTTGTTTTACCTTTAGAGAAGAACGGCAGCCCCGCCCACACAGTTTGATTGGCAGGTGATGTCAGTGTGTGTGTGTGTGTGTGAATGTGTGTGTGTGTGTCAGCTGGTTTTCATTTCCTCTGCCGTGATGAGGCTATTGTGATTGACAGGCTGTTAGTGATGACACACTTCCTATTTGGTAACAATTAACAGCCCGCCCCCTCACTTCCCATCATCCCTGTATGTGTGTGTCTATGTGTGTGTGTGTGTGTGTGTGTGTGTGTGTGTCTGTGTGTGGTTGTTTCACAATAATCTATGAAAATCAAACTCAAAGAGATGAAAAATCCAGTCTCTGAAGCTCCATCATCATCTGTCCAACAACCAAACCTCTATATGCAGCTACCAGATAATATATTAATGTAGTCATTAGGGCTGTAGTGAACCAAAACAATCTCAGTGGACAGAAGTTATACCTTCTCTTCATTTTGATTGGTTGTAGGGCAATAAACAATGGCCCATGTCGGCCAAACGCAGGACATTTTCCCCTAAATCTTATCGTTCCGGGTCGCCGTCTCCAACTCCCGCTGAATATCGTCCTCCATAGACGGTCAGCAAGGCCTGCACCTCCTCGTCGGTCCAGCGGTCAGACGTTTTCTTTCCAGAGTCCATATCTTCTAGAAACTTTCTTCACAGCACGATAAAGAATGTAAACAACTCGCTTGCAGCTGCACTCTTTAAACATGGCGCTTGCTATATTTTGCCATGGCCGCTTTGAGAGCCTGGCCAATCAAACGTTACTACGCTTTGAGACCCTGACCAATCAGACGTTGCCTACGCTTTGAGAGCCTGGCCAATCAGATGTTCAGACCTGCAGGCACTGCTGGCCCCGCCTCAAAAGTCCCTGGACCTTCAGAAAGTACACAACCGCTAGTAGGTACTTTTTTGGGGTAGATTATTTACCCGGAACTACAAATTTACCCGGGTAAATTTGGTCGAAACGCACGTAGTTCCTCAAAAAGACCATAGTTCCGGGGCGTAGTTCCTCCGGTCGAAAAGGGGCTTAAGACATTATAACTAGACCACGATGATGGCTATTGGAAGTCCTGCCTCACTTGCTTGCTTTTTATGAGTGTAATTCTTAAGCTACCTTTTGCAGATAGGTGTTTTCTAGGTGCCATTAAAAATGAGAGGACCTGCTCCACTGTGGAGAAACAATGCAAGAATATACTTATTTTTTTTTAATTTTACAATATTTTTTCACACTCACAACTTATGGAACACAAAATGTTTCCAGTGGGCTATAGCCTTTAGCTGCTGTGACTTTTAAATGCTGTTTCCGAGCCATTTCACACTAGAAACAAAAATGACATTCTGAGGAAAGATTTGCTCACTGAAACAACCCTCACAGCCTCATACAGTGTATGTCGCAGCATCTTCCACAGTAACTAGATCTACTGGATGTGAAGGGCAGGTCAGAGTGGGTCCTTAAGTTATTTACTAAGTTAAGTGGACATCAAGGTCATGATCAAGCTTCAGTAGTGGGGCCATGGACTTCTTGGATCTACTCACACATACACACACACAAGCACACATAGCTGAGGCCTGATTCTGATTGACAGGACAATTTCTCCCACCTCCTTCATTTGGCGATTGACTTTGTAGTAAAATACACCGCTCTCTCCCTCATTCTCCTTTACTCGTAAACACAAACACAAGCACCCACAACCGCACACAGACGCATCGACTCGCAGAAACATCGAGACACGTCCCGCAGACACATGTTGATGCAATTAGATGATACGCAGACGTGTGCACGAGGCAAGCAGTCTTTAAAACAAAGCAGACGGACGCACGCATTTACGGCCGCACACACTCACTCCCAGACGTAGCTCCACTAAAAACCGATGGAGGTCTTGGAAGGTGAAAGTTTATGTGACTCACTACGCTGATTAGACGAACGGAGATCTAAAAGTAATTGGCTCCTTTTACTTCCTTCTTTCTGTGGATTTACGAGCTTCTCTGCAAATGACTGGCAGCTTACTTTACTACGGTCAAAAAGTGAAGGATAAACTCACCCTAGCCCTAGAGTGTGTGGGAGTATTAGCGAGTGTATATATTGTGGATATCTCTGGGTGTTTATGTGTGGACGGAGGAGTACACACATGAAATCAACCTCACAAATGTGACGTGAAGCCTGAGTGCATTTGAGGCTGATTCAAAGTGCCAGTCAGCACTGTGTGTGTGGAGTGGCTTCTTTCTACACACTCCCCTGTCACCCAAAAGGCTCGGGGTGTGGGTGTGTGCACTGGATGGTTGCTCCATCCAGTTTTCTGCCTGGGAAAACACTGCTTAGCCTATTAGCACTCCCTTTAATGCCCTCCTCCTGCTCTTAATCTGCACAACACGGCTGTCAGAGACAAAGCGAGACAACCTAGTGGACACTTCACTTCCAGCGGGAGGAAGAGGGGCGCCTGAGACATGAACGTTACCATCCTCCAGTCAATTATTCATTGATAACCTATTTATTTTTACCTTTAATGTCAGTCAGAACGGTAGAAACGTGCTAATATTCATGTTTAATTCATTTACACACGCAAAGGTGCCACATAAACACACACATTCAGTTCCTCTAACTAATGTATTATGTTTATAAGGCGGCAGATATATATTATTCATCACTGATGTGGATGGAGGGGTGGGGGGGGAGTATTACTGTGTCACATTATTGTCAAATGCAGGGGGACTTAAAGGGGACAGCAAGCTTCATTAAAGGTGGCGGAGGACGGCAAAAGGGAAACAGTCGACAAGATGGGAATGGACTGACCGCAGAAGTAGAAACATCTAGCCGAGCCCCTACGGCAGTGAGGCTGAGGGGATTAATGGTAATGCAGCAATCAGATGGGCAATGTACGTAGGGACTGTACAACCGCTGAACCCCCTTTATCTGATGTGTCACCAAGGATAAGAAGACGCATCGGCATTGAAAATGGAAAGGGGGAAAGCATAGCGGTGAACTCAGCTTTGTGTTATAACATGTACAATAATGTATAAGATGGTCACAACTTGACCAAACGAGGTACAGATTAAAGACTTATGTGTCTTATGAGTGGTGATCCATCCATCATTTCCCCCTGTAACTTTATAACTGGAAATGACTGAAAGATGTGCGAATGATCAAGATTTGGAAAGTGTGGTCAAGTCAATAAATAAATAAAAATAAACCAATTAAATAAATCCTTAAGAAGAGTGAAAGACATGGGATCCCTTATCCAGGACATAGAATCATGCATCCAGGGGTGTATTATGCCACATTTACACGTTTTTGTTTGTTTGTTTTGTTTGTTTGTTTTTAAAAAGGAAAAGTATTTAGGTTTACTATGAGTATTTTTTAAAATCATTAAAAAAAAAAAGTGTAAACTTTTTTTTCAGTACTGTGCTTTTGCAACCCCCTTAATGCAGACTGATGAGAGACTGCGTTTCTGATCTTGGGTAGGGGATCTAAAGTATCTACCTGGGTTTCTATCTGAATATCTAGCACCCACAAATCACACAGTTAGGGGCTTCAAGGTCATAAGTTCAATGAGGATATTGGCAGTGTGTTTATTCAACAGAATCAGAATAGAATGACCAATCCTCCAACCCACAAGGAAGACATACAGAACATTTATTTAAACCTTCATGTACTCATTAGTTCCCTTCCCCTAAGGTGCTCAGTTGTTTGGCTTGAACCACAGAGTAACAGCAAAAGACCGTAAACCAGACAGAATTAGTGAACAAAATGCCTTAATACCAAAACAGATCAAGAACAGGATTGTTTACCATTTTGTATCAGGTTCATAAACATCAGTTCTTAACATCCAATATTGTATAACACTGTATTTTCAGTCTGTTAGCACTGTCTTCTCAGTTTTTTATACTGTCTTTTCAGTTCAGCCAATATAGTGTCCGCCCTGCACTAAACTAATATGCTGAAAAAGATCAATGTTCCACATGTTTACGTTTGTTGATCAAGTTTTAGGAGGAGTGGAGGGTGAAGCAGCAGTTTGTGGAAAACCAGCACACATCCCCAGCCAGATATCCTTAATGCAGTGACCTAAGGGCTGTTCCAGGCCATGTTTCTGTGCTTACTTTAAGTCAGACTTAAAAAACAAATATTCAAAATGATTCATGTTAAAACTAAGCTTTTTGGAAATCTGCAGGATGCTTATGCTCGGCGCCTTGATGTACGCATTTGCACACTGTTTTGTGCAAAACACTGTTTTCGTGAATCTTTACAATCTGTACAAAAGTGGTCAGGAACAGCTCGAGGAACATGACCAAGAGCCCACGGTGTTGGTCCAACTTCCAAAACCTTAGATCCCACTGCGATTCAGCATCAATGGGATACGCTGGAACAAGACCCAACCCACAGGACCCAAAAGATCCAGTGCCAGCTTCCCAGTGTCAGACACTCCACAACAACCCCAGAGGTCCCGTATCCATATCCCAATGGGTCAGAGCTATTTTGGTGGCATGAGAGAAACCAAAAATTATTAGGCAGGCGATTTTAATGTTGCAGTTGATCCGTCTGTATGAAATTCAAAAGCCATTAATTCTCAGTATCTGTGGTTGACTTTTCTTTTTCTCTCTCTTTTTCTCTCTTTTTTTACAATTTGCATATGTAACCAATCACAAAAACAATATATTATCCATGTATTCTACATCAGCAGTGATTTCTGCTGTGCAGTGTCTTGAAGTTTGATATCAGTTATTCATACTGGGGCAGAAGGGTACTCAGGGTGCCCTTTTGCTAAAATGCCACAACGACATTAACCTATATGTCTACACAATGATGAGAGCAGCCTAAGCTTCCCAATAAAATAATGGAAAAGGCAAAAATCCATTATAAAGGCAAATGTTACCTTTGCATGAGAATGGTGATCTGATAGCTAAAGCTGGAACTGTGAATTATGCTGTTATGTACTGGAGGCTCCTGCTCTCATGTGCATGTAAAGAGCAATCTATACATCCTTGCAGCGTTTGTAACATGTTGCTTGTGTCAAAAAGGTTCTGTGTTTGTGAGTAAGTAGCACATCTGAAGAGCATTGTAGAGACTCTTTTTTGTAAGCCTTTATTTATTCAGATTGCGATCCCGTGCTCTTTTCTAGCAGCACTCTTTCTCACATGCAGTTACACATGTTTACGGCTATAGAAGCTGCCAGGGCATATACATTCTATTTCTGTTGACTTCTGAGCTCAACTGGAGGTTTAGTATTTACCTCGTGAACTACAGAGCAGGAGTTACTTCTTTTCCTCCTCAGCATGTTTAGGAAATCAGTAGCAAATGCACGTCCCTGAGAAAATGGCGGTCTTTTTCTTTAGCATTTCAGATCAGAATGTCACCGTCTGTTTATACTGTGTCAGTGCCCTCAAGGTAAACACTGTACCTTTACTGTATATAACACACTGTAAGCATTTACATTTTTCATTCACTGTGCTCCAGTTCATTCTATTTGAAATAAAAGTGCCAAACCTGAGCTTTTATTTGAGTGTGTTCACATCAGTATGGAAAGAAATGTGTCGGGAACATTTTAACACATGGTGCCCAAACTGCAAGAGTTAAAAAGCCATTGTCTACTAAATATTTCTTGGGCAGCTATGCATTGTTTTAACATATACCAGTTGCCAGTTGTTTTAATGCCGTGGCTGATCTAACACTGATGACGTTGCTACAATACAGCAGTCTGCTAAGAAATGGGGTTGTGGCATTCATCTGGATTCTTCTTTGGAATATTGTTTAGGTGGGTGGTACTTGCCAGACCATGTACACCCTCCACTGGTAACACCACAATTTGCCCAGTCACTTCACAGAAACTGCTCAGGATGGCTCAAGAAGCACAAGACAGTATGCATGGGTAAGGAAATCCGTGGAGGCCCCACACTGCAACCCATAAGACCCAATATTCTTGGATCCACTGCCAATGTCCTGGTGCCAGACACCACCCTTAGTGGCCCCATGCCCACAGGTCAGAGCTGTTTTCTGCGCACAAGGGGAACCTATACAATATTAAGTAGGCGGTTTATTGGTGTGGCTGATTGGTGTATGACTACACAGCAAAAATGTTCTGATGATGATTTCACTGCTGACTGAAGAAACAAGATGAAGGTTTAAGCAGAGGTATACAGCTGCATCCTGTGTGCTTAGATTCAGGCAAATGCAGCAAAACCCATGGTTTGACATTTAACAGGACAACAGTCCCAAACATACACTAAACAGCAACAAAAGTGGATTATCTTCGACTCAATTTGTGCTGCATTCCACTCACTAGACCAGTATAAAGGCATAAAACCCACAGTAAACCAGAGGTAAACGTGGCTTCAGTCAAGACCTATAGGAAGATCACAGAGGAGGACACAACGCGTCTAGTGATGACTGTAGTTTGAATAGTTCAGGCAGTCATTGACTGCAAAAAGTGTTTGTATCTAGTCCTTCTATGTGAGTTTTCCAGTCATTGTATGTTCCAGTAAGTTTTCCGTATTTTTTTTCGTATTTTTTAGGTCGTATTTTTTCGACCTATGTAGTAATAGGGGTAATAGATCAATATATTTTAAGCAGAGATTGGCCTTACATTGGTATTCAAATCTTGCAGGTGCAACACCCAGCTTTATTTTTCCTATTGAACTTCCGGCATGAGTTGAACCGTCTGTTATTGTATTCAGGAGATGTTGGGTAACAGAGGGCAGTAACCTTGAGACAGATCTTCTTGCTCTGGCTAAATGATTGAAACAGAAAGGAAGCAGTGCAGAAAAGAGCCTGTGCTATTCCCAAGGAGTCTCTTACCACACACACATACATACACTAACCATTTCCAAGACAATACACACAAAATGCCTCGGGCTGTTGTCACAGACACAGACCATGTGCTCCCAGGCACATACAAACACACTTTCTCTCTTGCAAGCTCACACAAAGAAACACACATAGATAGAGTATTTGGTCTTGTGCTCAGCTGCAAGGAGAACGAAGGAGAGAATATTGGGACATATTAGGATAACAAAATGTGAATACTGAATGTATTATACACTGATAGCAGCCAAAACATTAAAACCACCTGTCTAACATTGTGTAGTTCACTCCCTTGCAGTTAAAACAGCTCTGACCTGTCGCGGTTTGGTGACAGGATCTCTGTGGGTGGCCGGTGGTGTCTGGCATCAGGACTTTGGCTCCTGTGAGTTGCAGGATGGGACCTCCGTAGATTGGGCTTCCTCCAGAATATCATACAGGTGGTTGATCAGCTTGGGATCTAGGGAGATTTGAGGAAGGCTCAATGCCTTGGGCTCTGTTGTGTTCATTGAGTCTCTCCTGAACAGTTTTTGAAGTGTGGCAGAGCACTTTGTCTTGCCGGGGGATGACATGGCTGTGGAAGAGTGCCTGCCGTTGCCATATGCATGTTTGATACGTTATTTCCAATATAAACATTGTTCCAAACCAAGCACAAAGTAATATCCACATGAATGCTAGGACCCCAGTAGATCATTACATCGTAACAAGGTGATCAGTGGTATGCATTCAATCTATCAGTGGGTTCCCAGGCCAGCTGAGAGACATAGTCCCTCCAGCGTGTCCTAGGTCTACCCCGAGGCCTCCTCCCGGTGGGACATGCCTGGAACACCTCCGGAGGGAGGCGTCCCGAAGGCATCCGGAACAGATGTCGCAATAGTCATCTACAACTATCTAGTGCCCAACTTGTCCATTTTTTTTCTAGTCAACTTGTCGGGTTGTGATGGAGTTCTTTGTTGTTAGGAATGATGGCGTGGTCGAAGTATATACGGTGTTTAAGTGATTTATTATATACAAAAAAAAACGGTGTCCCAATGTGCAAAAAGATGAGTGCTCGAAAAACTATTTACAATATTTACAATAACAGTAGCAAGAAAAATGGCTTCACAAATCATACGCTCTTGGTTACCTTCAAGGTACCAGGCTCTGACTCACTCTGGCTCACTGGGGAAAGGTGGCCTCCTTTTAAACCCATCAGGCCCCTCCCTCAAAGTAATTAACACACAAATTACATGTTCGGATTGTATGATTTTCCTGCAATTTAAGAGTAAACCATTACAAAAAAACGTAACCTGTCTCTGATAACTGTTATGTTTTATCTGTGTATTTTTATGGAAGTAATGTTCATTTTACAAGGACAATGTGATACATACATCAAGTATTACATATCAGATGATGGTGATGACAGGTTGAAGTATTTCAATACTTCGGTATTTTCTCCTGCTGGAAACACTGCTGCCAAAGACAGAACACGCCTGGACCCAGATATGGTGGATGTGTTTTTAGTAGCAGTACAAAAAGAGAAGCTCAGACAGGTTTCCTTGCAGGGATTGTTTCACCCATGACAGAGCTCAAGCAGGAATCAACACAACCCCATAGCCTGCCAGCAGCCAGCATTCATTGTCATTCATTAGTTGTCCCAACCCTAATGTCTTTTCTCATTGTGTATACGAAATGAGGGTATAAGGAGCAACAACTTTATCCACTTAAGATTAATAATAACAATAATCTAACCTTTACTGATCCCCTTGGGGAAATTCCTTCTCTGCATTTGACCCATCCTATTCAAAGTTAACCATAACTATACATACTAGGAGCAGTGGGCTGCCGTGGTGCAGCACCCGGGGAGCAGTCAGGGGTTAAGGGCCTTGCTCAAGGGTCCACAGTGGTAGTAACTGGGACAAGAGGTCGCTCTCACTTTCCCACCTCAATCTCTTGCCATTCCAGGGGCTCAAACCGGCGACCCACCGGTTACAAGTTCGTTTCACAAACCACTTGGCCACCACTGCCCCAAACACATGTTTAACTCACATATTCTCCTCAGTGTGTGATTCCAAGGCTAAATCCTCAGTTTGCTTCCCCTTGCACCTTAGCTTCATTCTGACTTCCCCATCCACATAGATGTTTTCTGTTACTTTGGCTGACTGATCCTCTAGTACCCCTTGGAAGTGCATAATGTCACAAAAAGTGTTCCAGTTATAAGAGGACAAGTTCTCCCACCTCAGACAGATTCAACCCAGCTAACAGGAGAATGAAGGAGATGTCAATCAAGTCCATTTTCTAAGTTATGAGTGTGCAGAGGCTTTAAAAGCTATTTTGAACTGATGTTGTTTGTCCACAGCAGAAATGGTAAGGCACGACTTTCTGTTGATACTGCTTTAAAATCATCAACTCTGTGTCTTTAGTAAGAAAATTTAATTTTGGGAGCTTTGAGCTGCAGCGTGAGCGAAGCATTAGCGGGACAGAGAGAATGACTGTCACATGACAACAGCCACCACAGCAGCTGTCACCACATTACTTCTCCCCACTTCCTTTTCCCCTCCTATCTCCTTTCTTTTTTCCGAGTGTGTCAGCTGGCCTGCCTCTCCTTATCACTCAAGGGTCTGCTAATTCACTAGCGAGGTTGCACTGATAAGCCTCTCTTCCCTCTTTTCTCTCTAAGTCTTTCTATCTGTCTCTCTCTGGATGGACAGGTCCCGGTGTCCTCTAACATGTGTCTGTGTGGATGTGACAATGACACAGGGACCCGAGGGTGACAGCCCAGCTTGGCCTTGAATTAAGGAGCATTACAGATACACTGATAAAGTGACACTGTCAGTAGTGGAGAAGGGAAGTGAATAAAAAAGGGGGAGCGATTGGCCGGAGCAGTGAGGAACAGTCTGCTGGAGCAAGAAGAAAGAAAGGGAAAGAATAGGGACCCATTCCATGACTGTGACTGACTTGCCACTTATACACCAATATGCTACAGCATTCAAAGCTTCGGGGTCCCACCGGAAGAGCTGGAGGAGGTGTCTGGGGTGAAGGAAGTCTGGGCCTCCCTGCTTAGACTGCTGCCTCCGCAACTCAGTCCCGGATAAGCGGAAGACAATGAATGGATGGATGGACTATTGCGACTGTCGTCTCAACTCTAGGAAAAATAGAAGAGAAACTGAGATCTGGAGTGGTCAGTTTTGAGGTCAGAGATTGAGATGTCACACAAACCTAGCACAGACACACAAACACACACACACTTGGCAGACTACAGCCAATGTCCACCCTGGCAAGTAAACGCAGGCTGCACAAACAGTCCAGCTGTCAAATTTACATGAATAACACGAGGCAAGAAATCCGTGCTCCTTGTATTGGAAAGTTTGTGTAACATCTGGACTGTTTTAGATTCCTCCCGCTGACAAACCGAAGATTCATGATTCAGCCAGTGAAATCCCTCCATCTAGGCACTTAACCGTTCTTTACTCCTGCCTCATTTTTAGCGAGGTCTTCAAGAACATTTCTGATTGCTCCCTGACTTTAATGGCTGCCATGGCCGAATCAAATCTTATCACATCTTTTTGACCAGTGTGTTCATTATAAATTAAATAGTTTAGACATCCACTGTCTAAATAAATCTCGCTAACTTGAAGTATAATTGCAAGCCTAAAAGCAACCCTTGTTTCCAGATTCATTGAATTTTAATTCCACTCTGCATTATTTATGAGCAATTTGAGTACAACTGGATTGGTATATATCAGTATATGTATTATATTAACCTATACACAGCATTTGTTTAGCAATAGAGAGAAAAAAATCTATAAAAAATAAAAAATAAAGACATTGCAGTAGGTTGAGTAATTATTCTTTGTCTCAGTATTTATATCATAAATGAAACTTCTGAATTGTTCCACATAAAAGTTCCATCACATCAGTTTATGTTACAATAAAATGAATTTGTAAAAATAATATCCAGATGTAATGTATTCTTTTAGTTCATGTTTCACTGATGGTTGATTGAAAACACTGCTGTTGATCAAGGAAACAAATCCATTTAAATGATCAGACTATGTATAATAGAGTCCATTTAGTCCGAACTCATTTGGTCTGAACCTTTGGTCTGGAGGAATCAAACTGAGAAGTCCAAATAGCCAAACCTTGGTCCAATAACTTGGTCCAGATCAAACTGAATCTTAGTTCAGTTTGTTTCTAGTGTAAAAAAATATAGTTAGATTTAGATTCTGGACCATTACAGAAAGAAAAAAAAGGAACACGAGTCACAGTGACACATGGGGAGGGAAGAAGATGAAGTTTTAATTGTAATATGGTCTGATGATATAAGTCAAAAAATCTCATAAAAATGCAAACACTTTCCAAGTATTTTCGGAGAGGATATGAGAGAGGATATGAAAAGGTGGGATAGCAATGCCACCTGAAGATAAAGAACACGTAGCAGCACTATACAAAGGTGTGCAATGCCACTAGAAAATATGCTGTATCGCCTCCTGAGAAAGAAAAATGATCCTTTAATGATGACCTGGATGGCAATTTGGGAGCTCACCAAAAACCTTCCACCTCAAGAGCATCTACTGTTGTTTCCAGTGTCACAGTCAACAGGAAAGGGTGAGTAGCCAACAAGACCTTTTCTGATTTCACCTTGCTTTTGCTAGGCCTCTTTAAATGTCTTTAGTGTGCTAAAGATCAGAATGAGCGATGTGAAACCAAAACTAACCACACCTATGTATTCTATGTAACAAAAACATGTATCTTGATTTGGCCTTTCAGGTGTGAGAAAGCTCTTTGACTGCTACCTGTGTCATTTGTTGTTACAAGAATGTTAATTACAATGCAACCTCTCGCAGATTTGTGAAAATGATGCACAGATTTTGGTGAAAGGGAGCACTTTCCCCTTTCATCGTCAGCCAGGTATTTTTAATTGATAGATTTGGCCCACGGGAAACTATTTGCCTCCTGCTGATCTACATTAAAATGAGAGTGACATGTTATTTCCTAAATACATTATCATTAATTGTATGTAATTTCAGCTCAGTGGTGCCTGTTGTTACTGGATCAGATTAACAGTTGACTTGTCTACTCTGGAACATTGGAGCGGACGTTACCCTCCCGTTTTCTGTGTGGCATAACATATCAAACATCAAGAGTTCTCCTTTTTCATTTCCCTTCTCGTCTCCATCACAGAGGCTCTTTAACATCATCCTGTCTTCATCATAAACTGCCAAGCATCAGTCTCTCAGCCCCCCACAACAGTTGTGTGATGCACATTGGATTGGATATCCACTTTTGGCTAAGAGAGGCGTGGAGTCAGCTTCGATCGACCCCAGACATGGATGAAGCGCTCTTGACATGAATCAGTCCTGTCAGCTCCTGTGACGGCTGCCTGTCTCATCGGCCTGTCTCCTCACCGCTGACATGATATGATGGGAGATGATACTGAACAACGGCACGTTGGCTCTCAGATGTTAGCAGGGGGCCCTAGGGCGTCAAAGACCCTGACAGACGCCACTTTATAGCTTTAATCCCAAGGTCTTAAAATGACACTTGACACAAATTGAGGTTGGCTTTTTCTGTTGGCGAGGAAAGAGAAAAAAAAAATGATGGGCAGGAAAATATAACCAGGAAAAGCTTTCCTTCCTGCACTTTACTCCCAGTCTTTTTCTGTTTTTACTCGTAGCAGTTTAAAATTAGGTGCTAGATGGACAGGTGAAGGTAAAGGATGTTGTGATTTTGAGAAATGTTAAATATATCATCTGTTTATCTACATAAATAGTCAAAGAATTTTGCTTATATTTTCATAAAATTACACCTTCTTTGCCGGTAAACACTCCGCCGGTAAACACTCCACCTGCCAGTCAGTATGACTCGACAGCATGACAGCATGAGCATTCGAAATGGAAACCTACACTTGAAAATGTATTGTGAGCATTCTTACTCCTATGACATATTGACACTTGTTCCCTTTTGCTCATTATATGTTTTAGCAAAATAATAATATTGCACTCTTAAATTGTTCAAGTTTTTGTTTATACTTCCACAGGTTTTTAAAAAAACAGCAGCTGTCCTTATTAGAGACATTACCTGACTGAGTAATGACACACATAACACTTCTAAACATCTCATTTTCCACAGCCAGTATGTTTGGGAGGGAAAGCAATGCCACTGAAATGACATGTTCCATCAAGAGATGAGGAAATATGTTACACTTCTAACATTTTTATACTGAATCTAAAATGTTCACTAACAACAGATTTAATTTGTTTTCTGCCATAATATGACTTTTTTTTCAACATAATATCTGCTTCTAGCAACAACAGTTTTATTGTATATCTGTATGGTTATATTACACAGCCTTTGCCTAAGATTATCTCGGTTTAATACAGAAAAAGTCTGTAGGGACATAACCCTTTAAGTCCTAATGCGTCATCGGCGTCACGTTTGGGCAAGCGCGCTTTGGAATACCGTAAATGTCACCATTTGTGCTATTGGAAAAAAATCTAACGGTTTCTGAAAGCTGAGACGTTGCGCTTTACAGCCAATATAGTGTCATTACGGTAATTTAATTCGTGCCCCCCCAGGAATCTGCTGGATGAAATTACCGTAAAAATGACCGTAATGACACTATATTGGCTGTAAAGCGCAACGACATTGCGCTTTACAGCCAATATAGTGTCATTACGGTAATTTCATTCAGATACGAACGAAATTACCGTAAACGAATGAAATTACCGTATACGAATGAAATTACCAGATACAAATTAAATTATCATATACAAATTAAATATGACGTTGCGCTTTACAGCCAATATAGTGTCATTACGGTAATTTAATTTGTGCCCCCCAAGGAATCTGCAGGATGAAATTACCGTAAAATTACCATAACTCTTATAATAGGCAGTAAATCATCAATAACTGCCAGATTTTTAAAGTTTCCTCTGAAAAAATGGGCACCAGCACTCACAGGACATTTTGAGGCTCAGGTCTTAAAGGGTTAATGTGTTTGTTAAAGGTTTAACTAAAACCACCATCTTTCCCTAAACCTGTTTCCAAAACCTCACCATATGCAGGACTCATGATGCCGACATGGTCTCTGGTGTCAAAGTACTGCCCTCTCCACTGTCACCATCCACCCCAATTACCTTCTATGACTATGTGGTTCATAAACTTTGCACCTTGTTCACTAAAAAAACAAGTTTGCAGTATTCAAGCATAAATTCTAGGGGACAGGATTTTTGATTTTGAATTCAAATGGTGTCAGTCACACTCAAAGATGAAATATTTACTGAACAAATGTTCTTCAAAATGGTGCATTGAAATGCAAAAGATCAAAATGATCCCGAGACATTCTGTAGCTAGAGATGAAATAATGACAAACGAATATCATAACCGCTAAAAGCATGTATTCTTGTGTCAGATTATAGCACACCTCGCCTATCTCCATGCATGTTCGGTTATCCATGCTCAGTGTTTTTTCTTCATCCATAAACCTCAACAACGACAATTTGAGCTGACAAACATTTGTCTCTGCTTCATTACTTCTGTAACAAATCCCTGTACATTTGTTGCACTTGACACACATTTCTGATCTCTTCTGATTCAGGAACTGGGGGGGGTTTGGGGGGTGAGGGGTAAACTGATTACTATCAGGCCCACAAATCTGACAAATGTGAGCCAAGTGATAAATGCACATTATATCACATGATTGCACCGTAATTACAAGAAAACAAGGGCTGAAATCAAATTTCAAATTCATTATCATATCTGTCGATTGTAATATCAATATTCTCCATTTCCATTAAGAGAGCTTGGAATGGGCAATACGCATTTAATTAATTACATCGAACCTTCATTACTTTGAATACAGCTTTTGTTGAATTCTTAGGCATTATGATAAATTGTGTTTTGGAGACAGAGATGGGTTTTTGAGCTCGTGACACTGGATACCTATAACAGGCAAAGCAGTGAGGAATGAAAAAAAAAATGCTGGAGAAAAAAAAAGACTATTTGGAAAAGATTTTTGGAAAAGGCATGAGATGTAATAATGGAACTTGTGAGACTGTAAAAATAATTGTTTTAATGATCTTGCTGATTCTTACACCTGAAAATACATTACCTAATTCTTGTGTCCTGTTGTCCTCTAATGATGAAGTCCTATTCTGGATTGTGTGTGTCAACGCAAACTCATTTTTCCACAGTTCATAGACTTTCCCACACATTCACAAGGCGTTTCAGTCTTGTTATAGTTGGTGATTTAAGGCTGAGTGTGCATGTTTGCCAGGATTCTAGTAGGTTCAGTTTCAAACGTGACAAGAGTGTTGAGTCTTTTAATGTCGAACGCCTTCAACACACACAGGGTTTGTCAGTGGCAATCAGCTCTGCTTGGACTTTTGAAAAGCAGGTTATGGCTTTTCTGCATGTGGCTAACCACACCGTCCAGTTACTGCAGCCCTGACCTCCAACCACAATGAAAGCAGGTCATTTAGAATATTCCGTTGCCAATAGTTCAACTTACAAAACAGAAAAAAGGTACATGAAAATACACTTACGTTAATACTCCACTCTTTTAAAGTTAAGGGATTCTAGCGTTTGGTATTTGCTGGAGTGAAATAATCCAGCCACATGGCTCTTGTAGAGACCGTTGGCATATATCAGCCGACACCAAAACATCAGTCACTGCCTCACCCTGTACTATTTTGGTAGTGATGTCGAAACTGATACTTCACTGTTTCGAAAAGGCCTTCTAACACATGGCCAATAAAAATGATTGATGCCGAGTGGGGGTTTCAGAGTGGGGTGGGGGTGCGCCCACGTTTCCAGAGGGCTTTTCTGTGTGTGTATGTGCGTGTGTGTGTGGTTCTACATGTGATTTCTATTAGGAGAACATGTGAGATGTCTTGAATCATATTGTATGCACTTTGCTGTTTAACCTAAGGTTAATATTGTGACTTCCGGCACATGTTCACCAGACAGCAGGAGAAACTGTGAGGACTAAAAGTAAAATAAAATAAAATACAATGGACAGGCTTGGATTTTTTTGTTGGAGACAGTTCTTTTGAATCATATGAAAAGCAACACTGGGGTAACCAAGGAGTCACAGACACTAAAAGGTGTGAAAATGTTACTTGATCCTGGATAAATCATGAGGGAAAATAATTAACAGCTCCAGGTACATCAAGTTTGAACAGTTGGTCAACTACTGCTCCCAATTCCCAAAATGAACAGCAGATGTAAGAGGATAGTCATTTTGGAAATTGTTGCTCTACTGAGATTTGAAGACTTAGAATGTCAGTTGTGTGGCCATTGATTGACAGCTGTGGCTGAAAGTTTGCACGCCTGCTGCTCTCACCTTACAGACTTGATGCCTGAGAAAGAACTTTTAGATTCTTTTAGCATTTTTTCCCCCCAAATAAGCAGCTATAGTGGAAAACCTAGAGATGTTTTGGACAAGCCTTAGTACTGGCAACGCTCTTTGATTGAAAGTAGCTGCCTTGCAAGGGCAAGGTCTTGTTTTCCCTCTTCAGGCACACTTCTGTATCTATTCTGTTTGCAGAGAGGAGCACCACATTCAGTGGACCAAATAACAGCTAACATAGACAAAGAACTGCATATATGCAAACAGCACTGACTTTGCTAGCACTTGCAATAATGCTTATTAGAACACTGCATACACTCAAACATTCTGACCCAGCTGGACACCAGCTGGTGTTCTTCATGCACCCTCTAAGTGGGGCAACTCCTACTGTATGATACACCTGCCTGCTTTGCCTCTCCTGATAGTGAGCCTCAGATTTTGTCAGATGGCATTATGGTTATAAAAGCAGGATTTTAGCAGAACAGAAGTTTGGAATAGGCTTGGAAGTGACTAATGGTTAACACTTAGCCTTAATGGAGTATGTTTCAGTCAGTGTTTCATGCAACAGAATCAGAAAAAAATGTAACAGATTTATTGGGAATCCGACGATTATGTGAGCACAGAGAGTCGGAGAGAAGCAAAATACAATTCAAATTCAAATACAATGCAATGATGTAACAATCACGTTCATTTTGCGCATGATGTCCTCTAGCAACGCTTAGCAACTTTTCGAGAAGTCTTACTTTCCCTTGAAAGTTGCATGCAACACTGGCTCTCACAGGCTCAGACTTTTGGAGCTTCTGTTCTGCTGTGTTTGAGGTTAAGGGGATACACTACCAAGACCTTCACAGGATGCTATCAGACATTGCCATGTTAGCACAATTTTGCTATAGTAGCTAACTATAGTAGGAACTTCTGTTGGTGCTTCCAGTAAGTTAACTACTGTTTGCTTTGGTCGAGGAATCAGGTGCACATAAAGGACAATGATACGAAGCAACAATGCTGAGTTTCAAACAGGCCCCATGCAAGCCAATAGGTGCTGTCCATCATTAGAAACATTCTATGGCTGTTATTGGCAAATGTAAGCTGATGCAATGTTCTTCTTGAACCCCGTGGGTCCTGCGGATGTTACTCTTAAATGTACCACGCACCTAAACATTGGATCAAGCACACATACACCCCCAATGGCAACATGGCAACATGACAGTGTGCCCCACCACACCTCAACAACATCTCAGGGATGGTTCAAGGAACATGGCCAAGAGCCCAAGGTTTTGACTCTGCTTTGAAGCTCCCCAGCTCCCAATCTGATTGAGCATCTGTGAGATGGACCGGAACCAGTCCAATACATGGAGGCCCCACCCTGGAAAACAAAGAACCCAGACTTTACTTCCAGTGTCCCATTAGCCGATACCACAGGACCCTCCCAGTGTGTCCTGGCTCTGATGGGTCAGAGCTGCACATCATTAGGCAGGTGGATTTATCTGTTTAATGTTGTACAAGAGTGAATGCTGGCAACCTCTTCTATTCAGAACTCTCAAATCCTTTAACACTTATTGATATGGCAATTTTGGCATTGGTTATTAATTTAGGTATTAATCAGAGTCCAAAACTGACAGCTTCGTGTATTTTATGGGACTGATATTGTGATTTACAAGTAATTGGGCTTATCTGTTTTCGTTACATTGAAAGTGGTAAACCTCTATTTAACAAGACTGATTTATGGAGAGTAATTTAATAACCCGGTTACACCTACACAGTGTAGAACAAATGATCTCAGCTCCTTCATCTAAATACAGTCATTATAATGAATAGCTAATTTAAATAACATTGATAGACATGGGTAACAATAAAACAACATTTTTTCTTGTGGTTATCATTACTGCATTAAAAAAAAAACATAACATAACATTTTGCAGGCTTAAAGGTTAAAGGACAGAACCAACAGTAAAAATTCTGCATCATTTAAGATGAAAGGTAGCAATAAAAAAAAACAATGCAAGTTTAAGTATGTGCAGAGTACCTGAATGCAAAACAAAACAGTAAAATGGTGCGATTTCAAACGTATGTGTTTTGTAGTATTTCTCCTGATGCTGTTGAAAACCACAAATAGCTTCTCCATTGACTACCTTTTCCCTCAAGAATCTTCTCATTGCAGGCATGAGGCGACCCAATCTGAACAAATCTTAGGAAAACAGAAGAAAAGAATATAGTATCAAGATGACATGCAATCACAATTGGTGGAAAAGTTCCCCCACCTCCACTCCACAGCAGCCGACCCTTTACAAGATACAGTTTGAGCTTATTTGCATTTAACTATTCTCTCTCTCTCTCCTGTGCTTCAGTCTGTGATGTCTCTCTCACACATGCTGCTCATCTCAGAGGTGATTTCACTTCACATCCAGCTTGATATTTTGAATAAAGCTTTCACACCATGTTTACACATTTTTTGGGGGGGACTTTTTTATTCCTAAACTATTTTCTTTATCACACACACACACAGTTTGTCATGCAAACAGCCAAGCACGCCTCTATCACTTTGTGATAGATGTTACCACTAACCATGCATATTTAATCTAACTCACCTTGATTCTTTCCGCGCTTGCAATAGATCTGGAAGCAACAGCCTCTGTCATGGTGATTTGTCTTGTCTGTTGTCCATGCGTTTAAGCCACTTTCCGTGTGCGTTTTGTGGTAGAACAGTGTTTGTCAGTCGATGACTTTGAGTTCTAACTATCTAAATATTATAACTACCTATATATGAGCAATCTTTCTCCAGATTCACCGTCTCCAGGCTTAAGGAAACAGATAGTATATCTTATAATGATAACATTTATTATTCTCAGCCTCTGCAGTTACTTGAGTTAGGTCAGTGCAAAGATATGTCTGTTTTTATGCACAGCAGGAATGACAGTATTTCCTGAACCATGAATTAAAGCCAAATAATGATCATTTAAACAACACAAATGTGCCACTACTTTAGGATGTTGTATTATTGATCTGCGGGGCTTCGCGGTGCTTTAAAGATACAAACTTGGCAATAAGTATATAAAATAAAATAATAAGAATGCTCTGGTTTCTCTCTAGTGTCTTTGTGTTTAGATATCTCACTCCAAATTCCACCAAGACTATGAAGGTAAATGAACTTCAGATGATTTAGACATTTGGAAAACTCAAGAAACAGACTACAGAAACAGAACCTTTACTCTCGACAAACTACTTCCACAGTTTTCCCTTGAACTACTTCTGCTGAAGGAATAGTCCCTATTGGAAACTGTCTGCAGTGTGGTCGGTGACCCCCAACCTTCCTGGACAAAGGCTCCCCCTCCTCACCAATCTCAATTTAACCCCTGAGCAAGACACTGACTCCAAGCATACATCCAAGTCCACCAAAGCTTCTGTCAGAAATTGTACCTGGAATGTCCTTGAGTGTCTCCCTCAGCCCTCTGATTCGGATCTGTTGAAGGTGGAAGTTTCTGTACATGAGTAATGAAATAAAATTACAATAGATTGGGGTCAGAACCTTGTGAGAAAGACTAGAAATGGGTTAGGGTTAGGGTTAGGGTTTCCAGTGCACTGTATACACTCGAAATGTTTGTTGGAGGTCATAGAGATAGAAAGATATTGTTGTTAAATTTTGTTGTTGTTCTTTATTACTATTAGTCAGCACAATTGCTCCATAAATAACTTAAATGTGCATTATCGAACATTCTTATATACATTTTTATGTTTTTATTAACTTTCCCTCTCATGATCAATGTCTAGCATGTTATGCTGATTAAGTGCTTTTATTTGTTTATTTACCAGGAACATACACCAAACAGTTGGTGGTTATAACTCACAAACAGTGTAGAATTATTGAGATTTTCTTTTTGCAATTTAATTAGGTTTGCCCAAGGAGTCAAAACTATTTCCCCTGTTTCTAAAATCATTTGCTAAGTTTTAATAAAAACATTGTATGGGTTGTGTGGAGGCTGATTAGTACAGCCACTGTACAACAAACCCTTGCTATTTGTATTACCTCTATACTCCACTCTATATACCCGTTTACTGTTATCAAGTGACCAGGAATGTTTCTCTTCTGAAAACATCTTAAACTCAAATAAATTCAGAACAAACAGAATGAGTGTTGAAAAACCAATGTTGTTTTTTGGCCTCCACATTTCATACCTGCACATGTCTGAAAAGCTGAACCTATAAAAGCATGAGTTGATGTTTAACTCTTTTTTCCCACAAAGGGAACTTTACACGCTGCAATGTAACCAAATATAAATTTGCACATGAGGCTACTATTTAACATTCAAGCACTTTATATCCATGAAAACATGGTCATTTAATCCTGACTCTTTCCTCCCTATTATTCACTTGTGAATTTTTACCTTAGTTTGTGCGAGGTGTGTGTTGGGGGATTATTAAGTAGGTATTGATTGTGATTTGATTAAACTCTTGCTAATTTGCTGCAAACCAGCAAGACATTTAATCAAATAAAAATCAATAGCGTCTTAAGAGCCCTTGGTACATCCCTGGAATGGGGGACTACAGTGGAGTTGTTATAAATTACTGGTCAGAGCTATAGAGCCGATAGTATAATGTCAGAGGAGAGAGAAATGGACAGAGACAGAGCGAGGCAAAGAGAGGGGTGGGAGACAGAGGATATGTCACTCCTACAGCATGGAGAGGGGGGGATAGATTTGTGTTCAGTGGGGAACAATTGGCCTTGGAGTTTCGGTTCCAGGAATTAACCACTGCTGAGGAGTGCAAATGGAACTATTACTGTCTATTGTTGTTTTATCTGTATTCTTGTTTCAAATTAAACAAAAGTAAACACTTTTCAGTATGTAGCAGTTAGTCAACAGTTAGCTCAGTTGACAGTCCTATAAAGGAGTATATGTTGTCCCTCCATCTCTGTTAACAGGAATCTTTACTTTTAACTGTATTTTGTAAAGCCTCCCATGGAAAACGGTTTATATATGATGCGTCTCTGTAGTATAGAGAACCTCATTGCTTTACTTGATCTCCGGGGGTCTGTAGAGTTCAAAAGTTTGGACATTATCCAAAAAGGAGCCAACATAAAACTAGCTTGAACTGGTGTGTATAAAAGGATGTTAAAATCAAAGAAACTTGATCCAAAATGAACCCAAGGACACTCATCTGAAAAGTTCCAAAGATAATCAGAGACTGGGACAAAGAGGTACTAATTTCTCTGCCCTGATGTTGTATATGATGCATCACATGAACTGGGATTAGGGCTGCAAAACTATGGCCGAAATAATGCTCCTAATTCTTTTGCTTAATATTTCAGATATATTTTTTTATTCATTGATTTTATGGACAAGATATTTCTATTGCACTTTCACATTCAAATAAGCACAACACTGCTTCCACTGCCTTGTTGTGCTACATTTCTGCTAATATTTTTACTACAGCAGGATTTATTTAAGTCCACCATCGATTAAATCTGTACCTGCAGCCGAGTGAATCTAAGTTAACACATTTCAAAATGAAACCACTGCAGTTTAATATTAACAACAGAAGGATGCAGAATGTGTGCGCTATATCGATCATTGTTATGATCCCAGTCTAATTACACTGGACCACACTAATCCTGCTGAACAATGATGCTGGTAGTTAATAATGCATAAGGAGTGGAAGGGTATTAACTCTGAAACAATAACTTTGCTTTTGTTGACCAGAGTTTGTCTTTTCTTGTCACCATATGCTCCCCATCAACACAGATAGAAAAAAAATATTCCCTAATGCCCAACTGTGTTTTTAATTCTGAGAAATAAGAGTGTACACAAAAAAAGAAACCACCAGCATGGATTAGGGGTTTGTGAGTGATTATCATTATTGTATACTACAGAGTAAACACCAATAATATTGCGACTAAGAAAATGTTTACAGTTGGACACTATACAGCACCTTCATATACTTACAATGA